>JAQHUG010000916.1:58470-71497 GCA_028555095.1 Dicrostonyx torquatus | reverse complement strand
GTCACAGTGTCATTATCGATGGCTACTCAGTCTGCCCCCATTGACAGGCACATTCAGAGAGTCTGATTTGGTCATATGCTCCATCAGTCTCAGTCCAGCAGGATTGAATGAGCTCTCATTATATAAGGCACACTGTCTCAGTGGGTAGACCAGCCCCTCGCAGTCCTTACTCCCTTGCTCATCTTTTCCCACCCTCTACTCTTCGAATGCACCTTGGGAGCTCGGTTCTGATTTTAAATTCGCAGTAAAATACACATCTTCAAAAATTCAAGGGATGCTGGACATTTGGATGCCTAAAGACGAAAACTATTCAGAAAGGATCGCTGAACAAAGAGAAATATGATACATGAGGATAGGTCATCTGCAGAATAAAATTTCATATGGACATTCTCTGTATTATATATATACATATATATTATATAGAGAATAATATATAAATATATATATAAAATGTATGTATATGTATTGCCCAGTAGAAATATAAACTCACTTAAAAATCAATGCTGACTTTGGAGTTGGACAACAGCCAACCATCCTTCTCTAAACCCAAGCATGTTGTTAAAAGAAAAACTCAGGAGTTTCTGACCACATACTTTTTTTTTTCAGCAAGAGCAGGAAAAAACTGCACCGTTTTAAAATGTCAGGTTTCTGTGCCATCCTGCCAGGACAAACTCTGACTCTTTTAGGCAGGTGGCCCAACTATGGAGCAGTTGATTCTGGTTTGTGAGCACACTGCTGCAGCTTGCTTGCTGGCAGGGACCTTGAAACACCATAGAGTTGTGGCCATAAACATGGCTCCAGCTGGTACCTCTGCCATGAGCCTGGAATCTCACAAAATTAAGGAATGGGCTAGATCCAGCCATCAAAGCCACAACTTTAATCCTACCCACACTGCTTAGCAAATTGAAGACTCATGTGGTCAGAAAAAGAGAGATATAGTAAAATGAGATTCAAAGAAAAAAATCTAAATAATTTACTGTGTGTTAAAAATATAAGCTGGCTTGGGAGGGAAATAAGTTAAGTCCTTAAAATAACAAAAGAAAGAAAGAGAGTTGTTGGGTGTGGTGGTACATACCTTTAATCCCAACACTTGGGAGGCAGAGGTAGATGACCTCTGCGAATTCAAGGCATGGTGGCCCATGACTTTAATCCTAATGCCTGGAAGGCAGAGGTAGACAGATCTCTGTGAGTTCAAGGTGTGGTAGTACACACATTTAATCCCAGCACTTGAAAGGCAGAGACAGGCAGATTTCTGTGAATTCAAGAACAGCCTGGTCTACAGAGTGAGTTCCAGGACAAAGATACAGAGAAACCTTGTCTCAAGAAGCCAAAAATTAAAAAGAAAAGAAAACAAATAGAGTTTAAAATCAAGCCGCATAGAGATGGAAAATACACAGAGAATCTGATACTGTACGCTATTATGCTCTCTTTGAATTGTTTGAACACTGAGGAAGGAGCAACAGCTGCTAAAAGATATTTGTTTATAAATGCTGCTGAATTAATCCAAGATAGTTATTTTGAAAATGACTTCAAAACTGAAGTCAAAAAGGAGGTTACTTTGGAGAAGAGATTTTTCTTTTGTTTCCACAGGAAATGAGAGGCTGTGGATTCATTCTGAGTTAAGGAAAATCAGGTATGACCAAGGAAGACCACCTGAGAAATCTCTGGTAGGAACAGATGGTCCAGATTTCTGAATTCTACATCCAGAACAGATTCAAGCCTGCTGCCTGAGATGATCAATATTCACAGGATACTCCAGTCAGAACTTGATCATAATTCTAAATTTTCTTTAGGTCCCTATAAGATTATCAGCACCCCCAAACAGCAGGAAGTAGCTTGGAGTATTACACCCACATTCCCCCAAAAATGGACTATGGATATTTTTCTTTGTTTAAAAAAAATAAAAGAGGGGGAAGTGGTGTAGGACAATTCTATATTCTGTCAACTATGTTTTAAATAAATGTTGATTGGCCAGTAGACAGGCAGGAAATATAGGCGGGACAAAAAGACAGGAAGTAGAGGTGGGGAAATGAGAACAGAAGAATTCTGAGAAGGAGGAAGCCCTTCTCCCCAGTCCTGCCCAGAAGCAGATTGTGACCTGACTCACTGAAAAAGGTACTGAGCCATGTGGCTAACATAGATAAGAATAATGGGTTAATACATAAGAGCTAATATGAAGCCTGAGCTAATGGGCCAATCAGTTTATAACTTATGGAGACCTCTGTGTGATTTTCTTTGGGGAAATGGCTGTGGGACCTGGTGGGAGGACAGAATCCCCAGGAAGCAGGCCCTCAGGTTACACACAACAACAATTTCACCTGGTTAATATGATGCCATGATGCTGATAGTGCTACATTAAGACCAGTTTAGGGTAGCAGCTGCCCAAGATATTCTAAATTTGTTAGCTGAAATTGTGTACCTTCTCACAATATTCTTGACAGAAATCCAAATAGAAACCTCAGAAAAACACTATTGACTATTTGCAATTATGTAATCTTGAAAATTAACTATCATTTTATTTTACAGGATCCCATAGAAAGAAAATCGCCGCAATGAGAATGGGAAGTTTTTCTAGAAGACGACATTCCCTTTCCTTAAAAAGTTTGTCCTCAGGGTTAGGGACATCTATTAGGTCTTGATTATAACTGGTATAATGTTGAGGGTTGGGGAAGAAGCTAGGTTCAGGGATCTCTTTTTTAAAAAAAAGAAAATTGGATGTGATAATAGATTAGTGTGAGCTTATTCATACTAAGAATATTTACAATATTTGTACACCTATACAAAGTTATTTAGCCAGATTGCATGCATATTTCTACCTATGTTTAAGACATTTTGTGTATTGCTACAATTAAGGATGTATTTATCATATTGCATTATACATTTCTACCTCTGATTAAGATATTTGAGGTCATTGTCAATTGCTGTACAGTTGCTTATTCTAATATTCTAATATAAATTCTTCCTTTCATACTTCTTTAATTTATATAGGTATTACGTATTATTGGTTAATAGTCATTCATGTTTGTCATACTTATATTTAGACTAATCAGGTTCTTTAGATACATAGAGATTTTATTCTGCATAGATAGGTAATCTTCACACATTTCAAAGAACTGTAGTACATGACATTTAAATAACTTAACATTCTGTTGATGTGAGACATGATTGCTACTGGCAGCAGCAATCTATTCCCGATAAAATGTTTATCATCAAAGACACTCTACTTAGAGCTTGTTTTCTTTTAGGTAAAACTGGCCTTTGGGTAAAGATCTGTCATGCCTTAGCCACTTACAAAATGCATGTTGTCTGGACAGGACAAGCAGGATACAAGAAAAAAGACAGCCAAATCTTGCCAAGACAGGGTAAGATGGCTCTGAAATTTTTCCTGCCCTAGGTAATGATCTGTCAGTTATTCTAGACCTTAGCCAAACTTGGTTGGTTCAACATTGCAAATAAGACTTTAAGTGATTGCCCAGGTATCCAATTGTCTCCATCTATGTATCTATGTTTGTATGTATATGTATCTATCTATTGATTGTTTCTATGTTAATCACATACAAACATGCTCACACATGAAAATGAACACACACAGAGAAACACACCACTTAGACTCAGTGCTGTGAGAAAATTAGGACAGATATTTTTCCAATGGATAGTATACTGTAATAGTATAAACTATTTCTTAGTCACTTTAGCCATATAAACATTTAGAAAATTTTTTATACTTATCTTAATTACATGTAAATTACATGCAAATTCCAATTTATAATTAAGGTTTTGTTGTTGGGTTTGAAAAATCCACTAACCTGCAAAATGTTTCAAATGAATATTGTCCTGCACCACCAACTACTTAAACAATAAACCAAATATAATTACAAAACCCAATATTCTAGCAATGCATTACAAAACATTTTATAAAGTTTGTAAGCTAGATTTAATATTTCAAATACTTAGAAACAATTAAAGTATATGCCGTATCTCATTTCTTATAACAGAGTTGTCTGATATAAATGGGATATACTATATTTTAATTGTACTTGAGAATGCTACAAAGGTTTACAACTAAATATAACTACCAGATTTCTATCTTATATCTACACCGACACCCTCCCCACAACCCACCTTAAAATTATGTCTTTTTACTCACATATGTATAATTGTAGGGCCATATTCAAGAAATGAATTATCTATCCTTAAACATATATGGAAAAATAATTATCTCTGCCCAACAGCTATTCACTGCAAATAACTCCTGCTGTGTATGGGATGGTGCTCGAGAGCAAATTCTGCATCTGTGGTGTAATTCATATCCCTGTCAGTAACCACACATAAAAATTATTGGTTAATTTAGTTGAACCTTGGTAATAGCCATATATTAGTCAGTAGTTTCCCAGTGAATATAAATTTATTCATATCTTACAGGTAAAGTGTAATACAAGAAGTGGATGATAAGAATGCATAGATGCTTATATTTTGTTGGACTCTATATTTGCATTTTGATTAGCTTTATTGCCTTTTTTTAATGGTCTCCTGTTGCAGTGAGATTCTTTGAGATATCTGAAAAAGCAGATACAAGAATATCTTACCTATGTTTGGGTAAATTTTAAAATATTTAGAAATTGGGTAGAGCTTATACTGGTTTAGTCAAGTTAAAGCTGTATATTTCTTCACGTCACCATCCCTGGGTAGTTAGATTTCCAGAACAAAGCATAGTTTCCCAATTTTTGAGTTGGTCTTATGTAAATTTGAGACATGTTTACTATCTGCAGAGCATGTGTGCTACTATTATACTCTTTGGGTTAATGTGTTGTGCACATTGCTGCAGTTCATAGGCATGATATATGGGTACTACTTTTGGGTGCTTCCCTCCTCTAGAAGCTTGCATGCTTCCTTCTGATACTAGGAAACCTAGTGCTCACAAAGGAAGCACTCAGGTCAGTGACAGCTCCAGGTTCTTTGTACTCTGTGTCTAAAGTTTATGCTCTCTTCAGCACTAGGAACTTACCTTACACCTCTAGGGGAAATTCAGGGATTAAATTTAATACGTACAAGATTCTCTTAGAGATCTAATCAACAGCTCTAAAGAAGACTTCTTAGGGATGGGGAAATGGTTTTTGTTAAAATTATTTGGCCTCTAAACGGAGGATTGTCAATCCAAGTGAGAACATTTTATTTAAAAGTTAAATGTATATTTATACACAACTTTGCATGTATTGTGTTTTAGGGGGGATTTAAAAGGCTAGTATAGTTTTTAAAAGGCTTCAATCTTTTCTGAAAATATATACATGACACTGCAACAAACACATTTATAAAAAGCAGAATTGCCTAGCTACCCTGTAAAGTATTTTAGATTTATTGAATCCCATATTTATATTTCATCATCTCAAGAGAAAAGTGGAATTTGTTATTGTATTATTAAAATTAGGCTTTTAATATATTTTGCATACCCCGAATTTTTTAGTATTATGACATTTGTTTACTTATTAAATATTTTAAATTTTGCTCTTATGCATCACAGCCTCAGGAAAGGATGGATAAAACCTTCGATTAAATATTTAAATAAGGAGAAGAAACAATCAAACAGCAATATAATAACCAAATAAAAGGGCTCCCAGCATAAAACAACAGATCTCATTTACTGAAATAGGCTCCTTATTTAGAAGACAAGACTTGTATGTGGTTTCCTTAGTATGATGTATTATTAATACTTAAATTGAGTATAATAAAATATGAATTTTGTAGAAGAGACTTTATCTTTAATAATTAAAGAAGTTGATCAGTTTGTCATTCCTTGGCTTACTCTTTACCCAATTTGTTAAATAATTTAATCTTTGTATTAACAAAAATGATTTATGGGTAGATAATTTATAGAATTTATTCCAATATGATTAACAATTGTAAGAACAATAAACCTCATGAAATAATTTCATACATATACAAGACCTCCATCTTACTTATCTGTGTCATCACATAATGTGTGTTATTGCAAGATTATATAATAGTGAAACACACTCAGCAGTATAAACATTCTGATCAAATGATATTCGGCTTTATCAGCTGTTTAGAATTTTACATGAAGACTTGTATGTTCTCTCAGGACTCTATAGAAGGCAGACTAATATGTATTAGATCTTCAATGAATATTAACTTCTATGAAGATGTCCAAGAGGATTATGTTTATTAAGAAAATGTAATCATTTAATTTGGGGATAGCTATTTTTATTGTGCCATTTTGTATTTTCATATACAACATTTATGAAATCTAATAGCCATATTTAGTTACATGACTGATATTTGCTTAAAATTTTAAAATAAGTACGATTACCAGGAACTATCTCTTTGTGTACAAAACCAGGATGTTAGATGTACTAGTAGATGATTTTTCTGAGACTCTTAATCATGGTCAATTTTTTAAGCTATTTCCAAAGACTTCCATTTATAAACAGTGAGTCTATGAAAAGTTAGAGAAGCAATGGAGTGATATGCACTGTGAAGTTAAAGGAAATCTCCCTACTTTGTGAATGACATTTTAAGAATGAAATATTATGGTTTAATGGTGTGATTTCCTTTAGAAATTATTTTATATTCTGCACTGAAATAAACAAAATTAATTATGTAAGGTACAAGATTTTAAATGTTTTATTCCTGGTCCTATAAAAGAAACATAGCCTTGAGCATGAATTATATAGTCCTTTGACTTCTACACTTTATAAAGGATTTACATAAATGAAATTAGCTAGAGTCTCCTACACTTTAGAAAAAAGAATATTATATCCTTTCAAAGAACAATTTCCTCTTCAAGGCAAGCTAAAATATCTCATGAAAAATTGATCAATAAAGATACCTAACATTTTAGAGAGCAGGGACAATACTGCTTGTTAAATGATATTACAGAATTCATACAGGTTATTAGGAGGAAACTCAAAAACGTAATACTTTTCAGATGGGTGTGTAAAATCATTGGTACTAAATGGAGTCTTTCAAATTTTTGATCTGGAATGCCTAAAAAATGTTGAATTTCAAAATATTTAATATTAATGCAAATTTAAAACACACTAGTGAGACAAATTATGTGAATATCGATGTATTTACTTCCTTCACACTAATACTTGATAAATATAGGAAAGAATAATCCTCAATGCTTCATATAACTTATTTCTCTCATCACTGTTCTCAGTGTTTCGAAGTACATTGCATAAATTCATAAATACCTAGTACTTTCTACTAAAATGGGGCAAATCTATTTTCCTGAATATATTTCATTTAAAATATATTTCAAAAAATTGTTTGTTTTCACTTCACTACTAAATATAATTGCCAATAATTTTGACACTTTATATGGTTATTTATGTATAAAGCAAAAGCATTAATAGAATTTCTAATTCTATTTATACATTTTCTAATGTATAAAGTATATTGCTTTAAGTAACTATGATTAGTACTTAAATATAGTGAATTTTTATGTTTGTGCAAGTATTTATTTAAATCTTACACTGAAGAAAAAAGAGATTAATGCCTATTGTATATGTTTTTTTAAGATTTAATATAATTGAAGCAGTTGTGGTTTTATATAGTACTCTCTTTTTGCTACAAAGAACGAAATTTATTTGATGAGTGGTGAGTGCTACATTAATATTTCTTTTAAAGACAGAAACTAAACAGAAGTAAAACATCACTAAGAAAGCTTTATCTCAGATCTATAATCTCTACATCACTAAGTAGTTTTGAAGTTTATAGTTCCTGGCATGAGTTCCCTAATATTGAATGCCCATTCAATATAAAGTTAAATATGAAGTAAAATTAGACAGTTGTTTGCTGTCATTGAAGCTATGTGTCTTTGGGGATATCTTTAAACTTCTATCAGGTTGTGGTTGTGGCTTATAGGCTTTACAGTTGTTTATGATTATTGGTCAGTTTTCCCTTTGAAAACATACTATGTTCTGAAAGTAGAGATCTAGTTCCATGGGAGAAGGCTTCCAGACAAGTTGATTCTGGATTCTTCAAAAATCTGTATCAAAAGTTTGTGGTACCAGAAAAATAACTTCATCAATAGTGTCATTCCTAGAAGTTCTGGAAGACAATGGCAATGCCCACAGTCCTTGTCATTCATAACTGGTTAAAAAACATAGAATAAAATATTATGGTTTGCCCAATGGTAATGTTAATTCTAATTGGTTTTAATACTGAAAACATGGAGCCAGATCTGGAGTAAATGGTAAAAGATCAGAGAGACTAAGGAGTAAGAAACAGCCATCTCTTTCATTGCCAACTTCTCAAAAACAAAGGGGGCCAAGCTCCTGGCTCTTGACTATCACTTCATCTTTCTGCACAGCCATATCAATTTTGTTTCCTGGAGATGTGCAACACCACTGCCAAGCCTCTAAACACAATCGGTTATGACTGTGCTTAGAATAAAATCTTTTTTTCTAGAAACATCCTGCTTAAAATTCTTTTTTAAGTGACCTTGTTAACATCAATTGAAACACTTGACATTTTGATATTTCTTCATTCCTCTGGAAATCACCTCTACTATCTAAGCATCATCAAGATCATGAGATCCAATATTGATTGTACTTTAGATCCATTCTTTAAAGGGTGCTGATCTTACCTGCAACAGCCTAATTACCTGGTTGCATCATACATTAGCATTTTCAAAACCAGAGAGTCAATTATTATTTGTATAACTTCTGGATTTGTTATCATTCTATTTACTGCTGAAGTCAATGTTTGTAAGGAATCTGTGATGGTTTCTTTTGGGCCCTGTATAACTTTATTAAATGGTGCAATTTTGTTTCCCAATTCCTCAATTTTGACTCAACTATTCAAAGCTGACACACAGCGTAAAGTCATTGTGGTAATCAAAAAGAGATTGCCTTTTGACATCAGCATAGTCTCCCTCTCCAAGATGTTTGTCTTTTGATATTTCTATACCGCTGGCCATACTTTATTGTTCAATGGTTTTAGCCTCATTTTTGCACAAGCTCTGTAATTATGTGGATCACAATTACAACACTCCAAGATTCCTGTAATCAAGTTTCTCTAGTCTTGAGGAATAATTACAAGTTGACTATGCGTTTAACATCTGCTCCATAGAAGGTGAGTGCATACCATATGAGACTATCACTTCTATAAATCTCTTTAAATCTAACATTTCCACAGGATTCCAGTGAACACTTAAAAAGTCTAGGTGATATCTATTATGTTTTTTTCTGTAAGGTGACTGGACAAATTAATGTTGGCTGTTTGTAAATCTTAGGCAGTTTCTCACTGACCTATTATTCAATGCTGTAATTTGCTCTCTTTTAAATTCATCTGTCTGGATTTGAATATCTCTACAATATGTTTTAATAAATTTATCTAAGGCTGGTCTGTAGCTTGGCATTCATATCAATCAACTTTTTAAGAGGTAATCCAAGAATTATCCAGGTAATAATTAACAGTGTATCATCGAAGTTAAGTGATTACATCTTTAACTGATTTAATTGTTCACATTTTAAACCATGCATTGTTTAATCACACAGAGACATGAGGCTCCATCATAATTGTGTTTCCCATTTTTTAAACAGGAAAAATGTCTTTATTTTAACTAATTTCTCCCTTTAGGAATTCACAATTGTCTCACCAAATCTGCTGCTGCTGAAGATGTGAGGTTGACAGCTGCTATGTAACAATGTAGAAGCCTGAGTGGGTTTCAAGGCAGCTACCTATTTAGTAGCAGCCCAGAGAGGGGTTCTAGGGAGGAAAAGCCAAAGCACCAGTCATTCGCATTGGGGAACATGTGAAAGCTGCTAACTTCTATGGTGTTTGGAGCCCAAATGCCTGTAAATTTTGCTGCAGAGAAGCTATAAGAGAAAACTTCAGACCCACTTAGAGTCCTTGGGGAAAGCAGGAAAGGAAAGCCTAGCCAATGTCACACACAAGTGGTTTATTTTCATGGATTAGTAACCCAAAGTTGGACACCAGATACAGTGCAAATTCTAATTGATTTTAATATGAAAACACAGAGTTGGATATGGGGTAAATGGTGAAAGGTCAGAGTAACAAAGGAACAAGTCACAGCCATCTCTTACCTCACCAATTTCTCAGCTAAAAAGGGGCCAAGCTACTGTTACCATCCTGCACTATTACCTCTTTTACCAGCCGTAACAGTTTTTGCTTCATCTTCACAGGTGTTGGGATTAAAGATGTGCACCACCACTGCTTTGTGTCTATGGTCAACTAGAGGCTAACTGCACTTTACTCTCCAGACAAATTATTTGTTAGAGCACAAACAAAATATCACCACAACTAACCCCAATTGATACATACACAAAGTAGTCATTTTTGTATAGTTCAAGGAAATCACTGAAGAGGTGCCAGGAAGATTTTAAGAGCCAGAGCGCTCTCTCTCTCTCTCTCTCTCTCTCTCTCCCTTGATTTATTTATGTGCTATTACAGCTTGCTTGATTTTCTGTCTTGAATTCTTTCCAAGGACTGGCTGAAACATGGAATTGTAAAACAAATAATCGTAATCCCCTAGGTTGCAATTTATCAGAATATTTGTCATAGTAAAATAAATTAAACTAAAACACCCATATAGTAATAATACAGTAATAATAATGAACAGAAGATAGGTAGGTAGATAGATAGATGATATATAGATATGTAAAATTAGTATAGATATAAAGATATATAGATATAGTGCTGTTTTATGTACAATAATAGGTTACAAACTATATTTAACATGGTACTTCTAAATATACAACATCTTTTGAATTAAGGATAAATCCAACTGTTGATATTTTAAAGAAAAATACATAAGAGAATTAGCATCAGGTTTTGAACAGGTAATTGTTTGTGTGCTTGTCATCATCTACTACTGGTACTAGTTGCAGAACCATTGGCTTTCTAAGCTATATCCTATTTTACACAATTAAGTTGAATGAAACTATCAATGTTTTCCCATATAGTTTTATGATCAGGAAATAAGAACTTAGTCAATTAATTTCTATATGTCAGCTTCATGTTAAAATACACTCAAATAGTAAAATCTATGCCAGTTCATAATTAACTTTTGAAGTAGATTTTATCATTCTTCTAAATTTTCTTGTATTAGTACACATAAACTAAATACAAATTAATCAATTAAAAATGAGATATTTTCAAGGTGTTTAATTTCAAATATTTACCACTAACATGTAAATATTAATAATTAAATTATGACTACCAAATTCAATGAATACAACCTTACAAATGTAATAGATTTTTTGAAATAAATCTGATACATTTAATGTCCATTCATTATTTTCTGTTGTAGAATTTACATGAACATATGCACAAGAACCATGAATGGAAGAATGGATAGCTGGAGGAAGTTGGTCCCCTCACACCACCATGTGAGTTACAGGCAGAGATCTAATTCTCTAGTCTGCCTTCTCAACTGTAACTGACTTTTCTTTTGTGATCTCTTTGTATGAATATTCTTACTGGATATGCTTTTTTTGGTATTTTAATTATAACAAAATGTGTTGACTCTAGTCTGTTCCTGACTTTCACATGTCAAATATTTTCTTCTAGTATTTTGTTGCATTGTTGTATATAATTTGTAATTTTTATGCAATTTTATATATTTATATTCTATATATTTTTCATTTTTATCACTAAATTAATTGACAAATAAAATACATGGTCTTCATTAAATTCGTGTTAATTTATAAAAAAGTATCTTTGATAGCTCTGTAGGTAAATGCAGTTCTTTTCAGGACAGAATACCTGAACTTCATTGCAAGATCCTGTGTGATAGAAGAGAATTGACTCTAACAAGTTGTGTTATGACCTCATCGCATTTTCCATAGTATGTACAAAAACGCATGTATGTAAACACATACAATAAATAAAGTTTATCTTTTAAATGTGACTAAAATACCTGAAATGCAGAATAGACCAGCAATTAATACCTTGAATTTGCAACTAAGAGAACCTGAGTACCAAACTGCTTTGTTTTCATCAAAATGAGTCAAACACTCATGTCACCAAGAACTGTTATTTAAATTAAGGCTGGTTATTTCATGATCAGTAGTCAGAAAAAATATAACATTTTATGATATAAGTCATAAACTTTGTCAAGTAAAGGCTAGGCATCCAAAACTGTCTTAATTGTTTTAAACTGTACTGTCACTGTCACTGATTTTAGCTTTTATCCTTGTAGAAGAGCCAGTTATTTTTTCAATCACTTTTTCCTACAGACAGGTCATATAGGCTTCTCTACATATTCATATTTTAGAGCCAAATGCTGCCCCCGCCTATCCTCCTATAACCTCCGTGGAACACTAAAAAAACAGCTCAAATACTCAGGGGACTTAAGAGGTAAATGAGCAGCCAAGCAGTGTGATACCCCACTTTCTAGAACTTCCCCAATGGTACAAAACACATGAAGATCTAATCCTCCAAAATTAGGAGAAGTAGAAGAAAACAACTTTAAACATAACTTTATGAAAATGATGTAAACATTTAAAGAGGGAATGAAAAATTCTCTTAAAGAAATATAGGAGAAGACAGACAAAAAATCGGAAGAAATTAAAAATCTATCATAGAAACCAAAGAAAACCAAAATAAAACAATCAAACAAGTGAAGGAAACAGTTCAAGACTTGAAGACTGAAATAGAGGTAATAAAGAAAAAGTAAACCAAGGGAATTATGGATATGGAAAATCTGGGTAAATGAACAGGAACTACAGAGACGAGTATAACCAACAGAATACCAAGACAAGTATAACCAAGAGATAGAAGGAAGAATCTCAGACACTGAAGATACTATAGAGGAAACAGTCTTATTGGTCAAAGCAAACATTAAATCCAACATATTCTTAATACAAAACATCGAAAATCTGGGACACCATTACAACACCAAATCTAAGAACAATAGCTAGTGTAGGGTGTAGGATCTCCTTCTGGCTATGTGCTACATTCATTGCTTAATAAAGAAACTGATTTTACCTATTGATAGAGCAGAACTTATGTAGACAGGGAAGACAGAACTGAATGCTGG
>JAQHUG010000916.1:24192-34403 GCA_028555095.1 Dicrostonyx torquatus | reverse complement strand
TTTCTACTAAAAATAGAAACTGTCTCTTGCCTTTTCTTACATCATGGATGTCTAACTCCCTGAAAAAAGTATGTTGCCTGAAAACAACTTAAATGTCCCTTGACCAAAGAATAGATAAGGAAAATATGGTACATTTATACAATGGTGTACTAAACAACAGAAAAAAAATAATGATATCTTGAATTTTGCAGGCAAGTGGATGGAGCTAGAAAACACCATTTTGAGTGAGGTAACCCAGACCGAGAAAGACAATTAACACATGTACTCACTCATAAGTTGCTTTTAAACATAAAGCAAAGAAAACCAGCACACAAATTACAATCCCAGAGAACCTAGACAACAATGAGGACCTTAAAAGAGACCTACATAGTTCTAATCCACATGGGAAGTAGAAAAAGACAAGATTTGAATAAATTGGGAGCATGGGGACTTTGGGGCATGGAGGGGAAGAGAAAAAAAATGTAAAGATCAATAAAAATCAATAAAACAGTATTTAATAATTTTAAAAAACATATGCTGCTTTTCTTTTTATTTTGTCTCTCTAAATGCTGCACTTTCTCAGTCAGGTTTACTAAGCTATTTTCTAACAATGGCATCATTCTCATTTTTACCTAATTTGTTATTTATATCATTTAACAAATATAATAAATGATATTATATTTTTAATTGCCAAAATAAGTTAAACACTTTAATTTTACTGAATGCATCTTAGAATATGTTTTCTGTGGGAATGTCTTAGATGTTGCATGGTTTTCTGAACATTGTGTGATAACACTATTCTTCTTTCTATGTCTCCCTATACTCTCTGTGAAGCTGCAATAGTAGCCACCATATACTTAGGTTTAAAACAAAAACAGGCAGACATCGCTGACTAAAGGGAATACTCGATTTAAAAATGAAAATTTATATTCTTTTTTGTTTTGTTTTAACTTCCTATATAAAACCTTAATGATCAAGTATCATTAACCTTGAAAAGCAAAGATACATAACAAAAAAGAACATTGTTTCACACAAAGTGTGTTTTGTTTTATGTATGTAAATTCACTTTGCCATTTCACAGTCCTACTCAAAGCAGAACATTGCATTTTCAAATATGATGGGGCTAATTTATGGTGTAAGGAAGGCACAGCTTGATCTCTAGCAGCAAATCTTATGTTTCCATTTCAGCAATAATGCCTAACACAATAATATCAGGCCAGCAAATCTTAGCTATAAGTTAAACTAACGTGATCCATTGCTTTATACAGCTCTAGTACCCTGTGGAATCATTCTGAATATGTCAAGAGATTTTTCAAAATTTAATCATCCTAAATGTCAGATAAAGGTGCATTTGCTGTCATTCTTTAAAACTGGAGAGAAAATCCCGATTGTCTGCCATTCAGAGAAAAAGTCTCACTTCAATTTCCAAATTAAATAAACATCGTCCTTTATAATCACCTTTTAATATGCTAGTCATAGTAAATACAAATATAAATAAAGGAACAAAGCAAGTTCAAGACAAATAGGTGCTTTACAAAGGTAAAAATGCAATCATATTTCCAGAAAAACAATAAGGTCCTTCAGCTGCTAGGTGAATCTGAATTTCTTTTATGTTTGGATTTTTGCTGGGCTGACATAAGACGTTTTCTTTGGAGATAGCTTATTATTGTCATGAAAAAATGTTATTTTAAAATAATTTTGTGTAATGATACTCTTTTCTCACACTTAGTACAGAGTTTCATGCACAAATGCTTTGACATACTTTTATTAATTATTTAATAAATATTGGTATATAGGGTACATATGTTTGTGAGTGTTGTGTTTGTGTGTGTGTGACTGTATGTAGGATTGTGGCAGAATGAGTGAATGTGTCTATATATAAAGGGTACAGGAGGACAACTGAGGTCTTTATTAACTCTCTTATGTCATTGGATGCTCTCTCGAAGAAGTTGAATTTTGTGATTTCGCCTCTGCAAGCTAGGCTAGGATAATCCCAGAATTCACCTGTCTCTGCTCTTCAATGCTACAGTCATAGATATAGGCAGCCATGTCCAGAGCTTATACCCATAAAGTTGATGGGTTTTTTAAGAAGATTAAATAACTTAAAAAATCAAACAATTCAAATTGTTTTGTATTTGTTGTGGGTGGTACTACCCACAAATTTATTATCAAAATTTTATTAAATATTTATTATTTTAATTATTCCAAGATCTTTTAAGAGATCATATAACAAAAGAAAAATAATTCAATACACAAAATATAAGTTTAATTTTCATGTGGAGTTATTTAATTTCATAAATTACTCTATCAAGATATTTACTTATATAAAGTAATCATCTATCAACACTTTAATACTTCACAGAGTGACACATTATATTAAATTTTACTAAAATATCAATATGACCACTTTTTAGAATTTATATTATATAATCAGTTTTACTGAAATGATTTTATATACAATATACTCATTAATTATTGGCAGACAGTTTTTTGAATTTCAATAAAGAAATAATGCAATATAATAATGACACAGTATATTTTGGACAAGAAAAAATATGTTCATACAAAACTCATTCTCAGTGCACATTGATTTCTCATTACAGGTATCCAAACCCTCATAAAGAGAATCCTTTTTATCTAAATTCTAATATTTGTGCCTTAGTGGAAATTGATGTGCTTATAGAATTGATGGATTAGCCACTTTTGACAATGCTTAGGTAGTCCTAAACAGAATTCCTTTTTAAAGTATTTATTATATTGTTATTAACTATATGCATGTGTGCCCAATTGTGGGTCTGTGTATGTGAGTGTAGTGCCCACTGAAACCAGATCAGAGCATCAGATCCCCTGTTGCTGGAATTAGTGGTGGCTGTGAACAGCCAGAAGTGGAGTTTTTGTTAGGGCAACAACTGATTAACTATTTTCAAGAAAACCTAGAGTTTCGTAAATCTCTGTGAATTTTTTCCTACCTCTTTTGGGATAATATTAATATTTTATATATTCTCACCAAGAAATTTAATTGCAGTAAACAATTTTAGAGTTTAAATTGAATCTTAATAGTAATTTTGTTTAATGTAGTTGCTTACTCCAACATGAGTCAACCCTTCAATTCACTGTATCTCTAACTCTCTGACAGTGACCTTATATCCTTCAGTTTTCTCTTAATATCTAGAAATATGACAATAAAAATGCCCTATAACTTTCATGTGAGTCATAAATATAAGAAACATATGGGACCTAAAAAAATCCTCTGAATTCACAATAGTGGTTAGTCTTCATCTCTGATTTCTGAGAAACAGCAACAACAAAAAGCGTAAGAAAGTTTACCAACGACAAATATTCTAGAAACCTAAACTATTAATTCCATCATGTGAACAGACCAATTGACCAAGATGTTCGAAGTAGTAATTATCTGACAATGTTTTGGACATAATTAACAAATATTCTACGTTTTTGGTACATTTTGAGAAGGAATTGATTAAAACCTGAAAAAATCTGGTAGAAGGTTTTATTTCATTTTATTTTCCTATTTTAATCTTGCAAAGATAAACCTATGTAACTGTTTATGAATACTGTCTATCAGCAAAAGGCATGTAGTAGGAGGTCATTAAATCCACCCTCCTACCATGGCCAGGTGTTTGAAGATGCAAAATACTCTTGCACTCCAACAGTGTTGTAATGTCATTTTACAAAGTGTTGAAGATGCATGAAATGATACAGCGTGAATTCAACACATACTTAACAGCTGCCAACAAGTTTGCTGAAACTAAAACTCAAATATCTTGATTGTCTAGAGATTAGAGCGATTACATTGAACAGTCACATGTTATGCCTGGTAATTGTTTCCTGACATAGGGGCTTTAATGTTTGAAGAAAGATTGAAAGGACAGGAACATTTTTATTTTCTTAGAGTTGTGAAAACAGTGAAAAATATTTAATTTGTGCATCTTTACTAGATGTAAACTATGAAATATAGTATCTTCTAGAGTCGTAGGGTTTTTTGTTCATTTGTTTTTATTTTTGTTTTTTGAGACAGGGTTTCTCTGTAGCTTTGAAGCCTGTTCTGAAACTAGCTCTTGTTGACCAGGCTGTCTTAGAATTTACAGAGATCTGCCTGCCTCTGCCTCCCGAGGGCTGGGATTAAAGGTGTGTGCCACCACCGCCCAGCTAGAGTCATAGGTTTTATACTTCAGTTGATCACTACTTAAACACAAGTTAAAAGTTGGCATGATAAATGGGAATGGGTTTGTTATTATTTTGCCTTATTTGAGGATACATTTTATCAGAACTGGTAGATTCATGGAGTTTTGTTTTAATTGAGTTCCAGTATGTATAAATACACTACTTTAGAATACTAATATTTTTCTTTGCTCTGCAATTTATTAATATAAGTAAACATTTTGAAAATGGTGTTTTCAAATAAATTATTTATGGAAGCATATACAATGAAGCAAATTTAGAAAAATCTAGTCTCTAATGGACATTACCAAAAGAATTTACTATATAGCACTTATATAGCACTATTACTGTCAAACTGCAGATTTAAATTTCATTTTACACACATATTAGATTTCATATTTCCCCTGGAAATTTTGTTTTATAGAATTTTATACAAATAATAGCATAAAATGCTTAGTTATTTGCATGTGGCTTATTCAAGTGACACAATTCTTTTTAAATTCCATATGTGCTGTGGTTTGCATTAGGGTCTCCTTCAGCTTTAATTCTAAGTATATGTCTTTGTGAGTGAATTGAAAGTCATTTACTTATCAACTCATGATTAGATGAACATTTCAGGTCTGACCAGTTTTTGGTTCTGATTAAATAGCTACATTGATGATTTATTTATATGCATTTATGATCTCATAAATCTTAGGCAAATATTTATAAATTAAATATTTTAAATGCATAAACACACATTATTAAATGTGAAATATATATTTTTCATGATATATTTTTCCAATGTGACTACTATTTTGCATTTTCTTGTCAATAAGATGAGGATTCTACATATTATTTGATATATTTGGAAGTTGAAGACATCTGTGTCTGGAGTTTGTCATATAAGAAAATTAATACACATAAAGAACAGCAAGTGTTATTGTTGATATGGGGCAAATGTAATTACCTATTCTGAAAAGATTTCCAGCGTGATGCACATTTATCTAGTCATCTAAATACAGTTTACTCATGATATTTTTTGTAAATCTTTAATGCCATTTGAATCTACATGATACACATTCATAAAATGATGCTCCCAGTCTCTTTATAAATTTTGCCAAAATTGTTAGGTGGTGTGAGTTTCTTTTCCAATTTCTTGTTCTCTTATTTTCTCATCCTATTTTTAAATAAACTTTAATCAAGTCTGTTCCCCTCTTTGACCTTTTTTAGCAATGAATATTTTCATTTATTAACTTAGTACAAGATTTTAAATAATCTTTGATTTAAAAAGTCTCTTATTAATATAAATACTTAAATATAAAACATCTATTTTAACCATACCCAAACATTTAGTATATTTCTTTCTATACAGGTCTGATAATTACATATTTTGTTACTAATATTTATGATGGCCTTGACATGTGTGTTTGTTTTGAACTGGTTCAATCTTATTTTAAATATTTTGTGATTTTCTTTCAATTTTTTCCTGTTTTTGATTTCTCAATTGATTATACTTTGATTTTGAAAGACCCCCCAGAATTCTGTGGCCTTGTCAGGGATCCCCCCCCATCCAGACACAAAACACAAAACCGCTGGCTGCAACAAGCAAGAGGTTCTTTATTTCTCAGACATCCGGGGATGCTACAGCATTTGGGAGCTGAGCATGCCCTCTGGAGTCCAGAGCTGGTATTTATAACTCTAAGACGGCAAGAAGCCGGCTTACAGAAGCAGATGCATCCTATTGGTTATTTCAAATGAGGTGAGGAGTTGACCTGGCTCAAACTCTAACACGTCATCTTTGTTATTGTCATTGAGAACATCTGGTGTTTTTCTGTTTCTTGTTTTTCTCTCCCTTCGTTATCTTCCTGCTGACTAAGCCTCTGGCCTTCAGAAACCAGACCATAGATATTCTATCTTCGTAGTTCAGGGTGGCCTGGTCTCCAGATGCCAAACCACAGATCTCCTGTTTACACAAGTGAGGGTGGCCTGGCTGATGTCTTATTTTAGACTTGTGAGAAGTGGGGTGTTTGTAAATCCGGGGATATTGTTAGTCTGAAGCCTTGCTAAATCATGGCATTACTGCTGCTACTGCTACTGCTGCTAAACTAATGTGGGGGTCTTTCAATTTAAAGACACATATTACATGATTTTAATGCTTCAACATTTTTAATAACTCATTGACATCCTCCATGTGGTCCTACTTTACAGATATTTTGTCTGTATTCATGTATTCCTGAATAATCTCTCTCTCTCTCTCTCCATATATATATATATATATATATATATATATATGGTTACCTTAGCTTATTGTATTCAAAACCGATATTATGGAAACGTTCAACTTTAACGTGCTATGTAGAGCTAAAATGAAAAGTGGATATTATCAGTTTTCTCATGCAATTAAGGTATTAGGTTACAGCTGAATGCTGAAATGGTCCATATCCTCAACAAACAGGAATGCTCTTAGAAGTTTTGGAAAAATATTTTAGAACAGCCACTTAATAAAGTTTAATATTACAAATATGTAAGAATTTTTCATTTAACCATGACCACATCTAATTATAAAAATACAAATTCATGTTTGTAATAATAGTATTTTATATGTTAAAAACGTAGTTAAGCATAAGATTGGAAATGACATTACATAAAAATTATCTTTCCTATACTACCCCCACTCTCACTCATACATATACACACATGAAAGTATTTTCCAAGGTAAGTTAATTTTTAATTGTTTTTATTGAGCTATGTATTTTTCTCCACTCCCTTTCCTTCATCTTCCCTCCCTTTGCACCCTCTTAAAGGATTCAAAGCTCATAATTTACTCAGGAGTTCTTATTTTTTTCTATTTCCCATGTATATTAGATCCATTTATGTCTCTCTTAGGGTCCTCATTATTTAGGTTCTCTCAGATTGTGAATTGTAGGCTGGTTTTTCTTTGCTTTAAGCCTGAAAGCCGTTTTATGAGTATATATGATAATTGTCTTTCTGGGTCTGGTTTACCTTAGTGAATATGTTTTCAGATCCATCCATTTGTTAGCAAATTTCAAGATGTCATTATTTCTTTTTCTGCTCTGCAGTACAATATTATGTAAATGTACCACATTTTTCTCATCCATTCTTCACTCAAGGGATATTTAGGCTGTGTCCAGGTTCTGGTTATGGCAAATATTACTGCTATTAGCATAGTTAAGCACATGTCCTTGTGGTATGATTGAGTATCCTTTGGGAATATACCCAAAAGTATTATTGCTGGGTCTTGAAGTAGATTGGTTCCTAATTTTCTGAGAAATCACCATACTGATATCCAAAGTGGCTTTACCAGTTTGTACTCCCACAAGCAATGGAGGAGTGCTCCCTTTACCCCACTTTCTCTCCAACATCAGTTGTCATTGGTTGTTGTGTGACAATGCTTTGTATTCTGTCAATTATATATTAAATAAATGCTGATTGGCCAGTAGCCAGGAAGGAAGTATAGGTGGAACAACCAGACAGGAAGTAGAGGTGGGTCAGTGAGAACAAAATTCCTCTGCAGTCCATGACCCAGCCACAGAAAAAGCAACATGTGACTGCCTTGCTGAATAAGGTACTGAGCCACATGGCTAACATAGATAATAATAATGGACTAATATAGGTTGCAAGAGTTAATAAGAAGCCTGAATTACTGGGCCAATCAGTTTATAACTAATGTAGACCTCTATGTGATTTCTTTGGGATGTAATGGCAGGACAGAAATCTCAGACAATAATTGATGGTTTTGATCTTTGCCATTCTTACAGGTGTAAGATGGAATCTCAGAGTGGTCTTGCATTTCTCTGATGTCTTATAATGTTTAGCATTTCTTTAAGCTTCTTTCAGCCGTTTTAGATTCATCTGTTGAGAGTTCTCTCTTAGGTCTCTACCTCATTTTTTATTGGATTATTTTTTGATAACCAATTTCTTTGTATATTTTGGAGATCAGCCCTCTGTCTTATGTGGTATTGGTAAAGATCTTTTCCCATTCTGTATGCTGCCATTTTGTCTTTTTGATCATGTCCTTTGCTTTCCAGAAGCTTCTTAGTTTCAGAAGGTCCCATTTTTTAAATTGTTTCTCTCAGTGTTTGTGCTACCGGGTTTATATTTAGGAAGTGGTCTCTTGTGCCAATGCATTCATGTGTGCTTTCTACTTTCTCTTCTATGAGTTTTATTGTGGTTGGTTTTATACTGGGATCTTTGATTCATTTGGACTTGAATTTTGTGCATGATAATAGATATAGATCTATTTTCATTCTTCTACATGTTGATATCCAGTTATGCCAACACAATTAGTTGAATTTGTTTTCTTTTTTCTATTTTATATTTTTGCTTCTTTGTCAAAAATCAGGTGCTTGTAGGTGTGTGGATTGATATGTGGTTCTTTGATTCTGTTCCTTTGGTCCTCCTGTCTGTTTTTTATTCTAATGCCAAACTGTTCTCAGTATTGTAGCTCTGTAAAGTTTGCAGTCAGGGGCTATGATTTCTCCAAAAGTTCCTTATTATACAGGATTTTTTGTTATCCTAGGGTTTTTGCTTTTCCATACAAAGTTGAGTATTGTTTTTTCAAGGTCTGTGAAGGATTTTACTGGGATTTTCATGGATAGTGTATTGAATCTGGAGATTTCATTTGGTAAGATTACCATTTTTACCATGTTAATTCTACCTACCAAAGAGCATGGGAGATCTTTCTATTTTCTTGTATCTTCTTCAATTACTTTGTAGGTTAATTTGTGAATAAAAATTATTTAAAGGATAATGAGACATAATTTGAGAAAATTTATATTCAGCATTATTTTGTAGGACTACTAAAACAAAATTATTGAAAAAATAATTATTGGGTATAATTTGAAAAAAAGCAAGCTACAGAGATAAAATTTTATTTATGGAAACAAACTTTTCAATTGAGGCATTAAAATCAGTCAATATCCTCTAAAATTATAATCTTTATCAGTCATGTGTAATCTTCTATAGAATCAACATGCTATTTATACATTGTTATTCTAAGTTAGAAAATTTATATTTTATAGACAATTACTAGTAATCATTAAATACTTTTTTCCCAAATACTATTCAGGAATGTACAGCCTACTCGAGTTAGGGGAGATATTTAAATTGACTTCTTCACTTGACTATTCAGTCACAGTCACCAGTGCAGCAAAGCAGCATCTGTATCAGTAGTTCTCAACCTTCTAAATGCTATGAACCTATAATAAAGTTTCTCATGTTGTGGGGCCCCCACCATAAAATTGTGTTTATATTTCACATGTGTAATTTTGTTAGTGTTATGGATTGTATTGCAAATATTGAGCATGAAAGATACCTGATTTCTGATCCTAGGAGGGATCACAATCCACAGATTGAGAACAACTGATCTATAGGATAGAATCTAGTTAATAAACAGTAATAATAATCCTGAGTAAAAATAATTGTTCAGAATTAGTGTGTTAATTAGGAAGTGTACTTTATTATCAAAATAAAGTAATCTCACACTGGCTCACAATGGGGTATAATAAAGGGTTCTTTATTTAAGGTTAGACTTAGAGTTCAACAGTCCTCTGTACAAGCAAGGAACAGGAAACAAGTCCAGCAGCCAAGAGAGAGAACATATGTATTTTTGTCTGTTTCTAAGGCCACTGTTTAACCCATAGTGGTTCTTCAGTTAACAATCTTAAAGGTAAAGCTATTTGTTAGCTCTGAAGTTTTGCTAGTTGTTTTGTGTTTTTGTACAGACTAAATGGATTTTGACCTATTTTTATAGTACCTTATAATATCCTTCCCAGAAACATGAATATCTGGGTCGGCAGGAATGTTAATCTGGGTACTCCACTGTTGCAGCATGTCATAGCAACTTAAATTCACTGTGGTATTAGACACATATGGCCTCATTCTTCCTTCTGACGTATGCATTCAACCCATCTTGCACTTTGTACCTCTCAAAATAGGATTTCAATGTTTAGGAATTGAATATCTGCCTCTTGAACAAGCCAACTTGCATACCAAGAATCTGGAGTAATGATAGTTACATACATACCAATGTACTATAATTCCTTTATTAA
>JAQHUG010000915.1:29293-57717 GCA_028555095.1 Dicrostonyx torquatus | reverse complement strand
AAAATGATGGATTAATATAGACACTCTTTGAGATGGGAGGACCTTTGAGATGGGTGATTTACTGCCCTGAGCTTCTTACTTATATACAAGAGGGCAAATGTTAGGATGGAGGCTGTGTTCCTTTTTTAGGACAGTTCATACCAATCTTCTATTGGTGGAAAATATCATTTAAATATCATCAGGGGATTGGCCTAGCCACTAGTGTGCATCAACATGTTTGATGTTCACTCAAAACACAATATTTCTCTTATATTCGAGGCTCTGTCCATGGGGTTATAATAATCCTCAAAGTGTTTTATTATGATATCAGAATAAGATTGATGTTTCTTCTTTACTTTAAATTCTAGAATACTTACCATTTACCTCTGTTTTCCCTACCATGTGGTAAAATTTTACCAGTATGACAGAGTAAACATAAATATGACTGACTGAACAGGTGTTTAGAAATCTGACAATGGATTTTTCAATATTTCCAAGGAAAAGAGCAGGAGGACTTCACACTACATAAACAACTAGAAGAAACTCAGGGATACCGAGTGTAGGAGAAATATTTCCATAGTCAGAGAACTATCTGTTATTTAATATAATTATTTTTGTTTAGACAAAACAAAGTTGAGATAAAAATGCCACAGCCATGACAACATAAACATTTATATTCCATTACTTTTAAATTTCTCTTTTTTTAGAAATTCTTCTCAAAACAGCTTTTCACCTGGCATCCACCCCAATAAGGTGGACTGCTTGGTCCTTCCATAGCTCAGACAAGCTTGCTATTGTCTAAGCATTTTTTTTTGGCAAAATCCCCATCAAAACAGTGTTTGCAGTGCTGACACAGCATGAGCCAGAGCACTAGTGGATGTACTGTTTACCAACTGCTGCAATACCCCAAAGCGATTCTTTGTAACGTGGTGACATGTACAGCTTCCTGGTTTCTCTTCTCTGCTACTGGATCCTGGGTTTCTTGCTTCATGTTATTACATTTAATTCATCGAACAGCTCATATTTCCCAGTCTTTAATAAGTACCAAGGAGGACATTAAAACAGTATTGTTCCTGTCATCATTGGATTAATTCTAATCATGACTTAGCAACAGCACCAGAAAACAGGTAATATGAGAGTTTTCATTTCCAATGACACTTTTACTGCTTTCTTTACTAATACAATGGATTATATCATATTAGGCTTATATGACTATATGGATACCTCAATTTACTGGTTACTAGGTTTCAGTTTTCTTCTCCATATTCTATAATTAAGGAGGAATATGGCACTCCTAGGAATGATATAATCTTTATGGACTAATAATGAACATCTAGTTGACAGGATTAATAACATTGAAAATCAGAGGTTATCTTAACAAGTAGATACTATGATAGACAGAATAGACTCCATATCTAAGGGCACTAGGAAGTTATCTGAAAATACTTATACTGTTGTATTTGACATGCAAAAGTTACCATGAAGTTTTGATAAATTAACAGACAGAATGTACCTCCAGGATGGCAATCTACACGATTTTAAGGAAATTTTCAAGGAGATGTTATCTTTAAAAGGGAACATTAAAATCTTGGACACACAGGTGCAGAATGAGGAACAGAGACTTGATGCCTCAGTGAAATCACGAGAAATATAACAGGTCAGGAGATTCAGGCTTTACAAAAGACAATGATAAAAAGATTTGAATTGATTGAGGAAATTATTGGAGCTGATGAACAGGAAAAGAAGGCACAAGGACACGAAACAAAGTCACCAGTCGCTGTCAGAATTGGCTTACCCTGGGTTTTAGCAACCTATCCTGTAATTTGCTCTGACAAAGCATCGTGATTTAGAGGCCAAAACTGATCCAGAGAAGGTAGATTGACACTAATAGGAATGACTGATCTAAAAGAAATTAAACAAGTTGTCATAACTTATGGCTTGCATTTTGCATTTGTTAAGGAGATGATAAAGACCTGGGATTATAATGTCAGCGCATACCCTATGACATTTTTCAGTTTGTTTCAGCAGTTCTGTATGACAGACCTTTGTTGATGCTTGGAATTTATTTCAGGGAAGAATCCAAACAATGGAACAACGGGGAAAAGCTAAAGGTCTTCAGGTTTCCCAAGATCAAATTCTTGGCAACGGCCTGTATGCTGAACCACAGGTCCAAGCTCTTTATGATGAAGAAATCTTGTCGTACATTCAGGAAATGCTTTTCACTGCTCAAGAGGAATCCTACCCTTGTGTACACTCAGAGGCCCATCTCCACACTTCCACACTGCTGAGGATATCAGTGATGGCCCCTAAAAGAAGAACTCTCTCCCTGACTCTTGGAGACATCCCTGTCTATGCTCTTCCAATCTCCCTGTCTAGTAATCCCCCTGAAGGCATCTGCTCGGAGGCTATAAATGGAGATTCCAGGGAGTTGGGGGGTGTCAGGCATGTTTCTATGTTAGGTGGCAAGCTCTAAGTTTCGAAAAGTGCCAGGTGGGCCAATCATAATAAGGTTACTGTCACTTCTTCATGGTTCCCACAAAAGACTCTTATCATCCAAGCCACCTCTACAGACACCCAGGACCAAACAAACACACACTATTTACTGTCCACAATATGGACCACTAAATGCTACACCCCTATGAGCTGGAACTGAAGGTTGGAGCCTAAATAGTATACATCTATTTTTCATTATAACTTACATGTTTAATCATGAGGTGACTACCAGAACTGTTACACACTGTGACCACTCTGGCACTTGTTATGGCCTCTCCCAGGACTAGTCACCTAGATTGCAAAAAGTATAAACCAAACACACATGCACACACACTCATACACACACATGCATGCACACACACACACACACACACACACACGAGCTCAAGGAGTTCAGATTGTGCTGTCTGTTAATTTCAGTGAAATCTCTGTGTATTCTTGAAGCTGAGATGATGCCTGGATAGCACAAAGCAGGAGAAGGGGATTTTCAACCCTTGACCCTGTAACATCTCCCTGGGTCTTATGCTGGAGGCCTAGGCATTACAGGAGAGGTATATGCTGCCAGCATAGGTGTCACTTATCAAAGAGTTGGGTTTTGTCAGGGTAGTCAAGGGCAGTGAAATACGGTCTATTCCAAAGTATACCTTTTCTGATTCTACTCAGAATCACCCTGAGCCACTGCACAAAATTGAACTTGATGCCCACTGAGTACACACAAGGAGGTGGTCCATGATGATGTTGTTAGAGGGTGCCCTCCAGAACCCTTGTAGAGTTCTGGGAATGTAGCTGTGGATCAGAAACTCCTTCCGGCAGGTACCAGTCTCTGAATTGGGAGACAGCTCAACTTAAAGAGAAAGACTTTTCTCAGAGAAAGCAAAGGAAAGGGAGGTCCCAGCAGACAGAGTGGAGAGAGGATGGCAGCGAGGGAGTTATGTGGATGACAGACATTTTGCCAGAATGATTACCTGGCCCTGAGACTACAAACACATGGCCAGAGAATCTGGGCAGTTTGTGTGGTTTCTGGAGAGGAGCTGTGTGTGCTGCTGGGGATCCTGAGCTGCCACATCAACTCCAGTGTCATCTATGTGATATGACATACATCATTATGCAAGATGGGAGCTATGTGTCTTATGGGACTAGGCTTCCTGGAGGTCAATGGCAGATAGCCTGGTTTTAGCCATCACTGAGGCATAGACGGGTTTCTCAATTAGCTGACTATGTAGGATATGGGGTTTGCACAATCTCTTTTATAATAATGATATTCTATATATCTACAAGACAAGGATTATCTCTTCAGGAACAACTCTGTGATAGGGAAGCACAGTATGGTAATGTAAAAGACTACAGCAGAACCCTTGTCATACACAGATGTAGGATGAACAAGGAAATAGATAGGTTAATGTTGATGGACAAAGAGCGTTACATTATACTTTGAACTTTATGGATAGGCTTGCTAGATCCCAACCCCCATGGTGTTTGCTGCATAAGAAGGTACAAAAGGTATATTTCAGCAGGTGCAGAGAACTGATTATGCATATTTGGTTACTAGATAAAATAATAAAGGGTTAGAAAGATGAAGGGTCATGATAGCTAATAAAACAGAATCTTTCTAGATAAGATGAAACCACTTGTTTGAGGTTTACATTCCCAAGAACAAGAGTTCCTCTTCCAAGGATGTCTTATATCTAATACCTGCTCCTGATAATATGCTTTTCTTAAATATCGCTGATGTGACTAAAGAAGGCTTTCATACTGTGCCAACTTATGATACATAACCTTCTGATTTGCTCTTTGTTTGAATACTATATAATGATGACATGAATTCAGTAAAATCGCAGCAGATTCAAACCACTCTCATGTGTGTTGTGTAGGTCTGTCATCACCGACCTTGTGCCTTCCTGAGAACCAAGACTCTGCTTCTCCATCTGTCTCAGTGGCTCCCCTGAGCCAGTCCTGGGCACCAAGCCAGAAGCTAGAGGTTCCCTGAGTGGGCTTGTTCATATGATCTTGACTGGCAGCAAAAGAATATCACCACAGGAATTCAGGGGCAGCCCAGGATGCAGAATCCCCTGCAGAGAGGTTCTCTGATCCTGCTAGAAATGGAAGCCTCAGGACAGGAAAGCTGTCCTTCCCATGCCCAGCAAACCAAGGGTCCAGGGACATCTGTGACTTCTCACCAAAAGGCAGACCTACCAGTATCCAATTGTAGGACACATCAAAAGAAGACACATTCCATCTCAATTGCCTCTTTTCCTACATTCCGTGGGCAGGCTTCTGAACATAACTGTCTCCTAGGCATCTCCAGACAACCATTGTGACCTGCCTCCAGCTCACTCAAAATCTGTCCTCTCCACACAGACCTCAAAAACCCACACCACTACCTTCAACCCACAGAAAACACCAGGCACCTCTCAGGAATCATTTTTCTCTTGTCTCCAAAGACACCAACAACCCCTCTGACATGAAACTTTCCTTATCCTTGTGGATAAAGAAAACTACATGTGGACAGACCAAGGCAAGGAGGAGACTCAAGAGATTTGAATAGACATAGCAGAGGCAACCAGACACTAAGGGAGACATGAGCTTTTCTCACTTGTAATACTTGGATGCCTCCAGCACATACCCATCCCTGTTCTCCATGGTTACATCCCATCCATTTCCAGGTGTCCCAACAGGCAACCATCCATGGGCCTTCATATTCACCTCCAGGAGCCCAGGACCATTGCACAGATACATGTATCCATAGACATTGTGCATGTGCCCACCAACCTGTATGGATAAACACCAACAAACATTGACAAACACCAAACAGGAGAAACGTCAGACCCAGGCCCCCCTTTCTTGTACATTTGGCCCAACCCTCTTAAGGGTAAGGATTAGGCCCAGGTCCACATGTCTTCTTCTTTGGGCCCATACTTTATTAAAACAAGGTTAGGGCCAGGCCCCCATCTGTTCTACATTGGGCATAGGCCTTTTCAGGGAAATGGTTAGGCCCTGGCCCACATCTGTTCTTATTGAGTCCAGGCCTCTTCAGGAGAAAGGAAAGACCCAGGCCCCCATCTCTTCTTCATTGTTCCAGGCCACTTCACTGTATGGATAGGCCCAGGTGCCCATTTCTTCTTCATTGGGCCCAGGTTGTTTCAGGATGACGACTAGGCCATGTCCCAACTCTCTAATTCTTTGGAACTACACTTCTTCAAAACAAGGGTAGGCCTAGGCTCCCATCTCTTCTTCATTGTTCCTGTACACTTCAGGGTAAGGATTAGGCCCAAGCAAAAATCTCTTCTTCTTTGGGCCCAGGCTTCTTCAAAAAGGTATGGCCCAACCTTCCACCTTTTCTTCATCGGGACCAGGCCTCTTCAGGGTTAGGATTAGGCAAAGGCCCACATCTCTTCTTCTTTGGGCCCAGTCCACTTTAGGGTAAGTATTAGGCCCAGGCCCACATTTCTTCTTCATTAAGTTCAAGCCTTTTCAGGGAAAAGGTTAGGCTGAGGCCCACATTCCTTCTCTTTGGTCCCAGGCCTCTTCAGGGGAAAGGTTAGGTCCAGGCCCCCATCTCTTCTTCATTGGGCCCAGGCCTTTTCAGTGTAAGGATTTGGCCCATGCCCATATCTCTTTGTCACTAGACCCAGGCCTCTTTAGGGTCAGGATTAGGCCCAGGCCCTCATCTCTTCTTCATTAGGCCAAGGCCTCTTCAGGGAAAGGGTTAGGCCCAGACCCATATCTTTTCTTCATTGGGCCCAGGCTTCTTCAGGGTAATGATTAGTCCAAGGCCCCCATCTCTTCTTCTTTGAGCCCAGGCCTCTTCAGGGTAAAAATTAGGCCCAGGCACCCATCTGTTCCTCTTAAGGCCCAGGCTTCTTCCAAATAAGGTTACCTCCAGGCCCCCATCTCTTCTTCATTAGGACCAGGCCTCTTCAGAATAAAGATTAGAGTCAGGTCCACATCTCTTCTTCTTTGGGTCCAGGCTTCTTCAAAATTAGTTTAGGCCCAGGCTCCCATTTATTCTACATTTGCCATAGACCTCTTCAAGGAAAGGGTTAGGCCCAGGTCCACATCTCTTCTTCGTTGGGCCCAGGTTTCAGGAGAAAGGTTAGTCACAGGCTCCCAGCTGTTCTTCATTGGGCCAAGGCCTCTTAAGGGTAAGGATGAGGCCCAGCCCCATATCTCTTCTTCTTTGGGCCCAAGCTTCTATAGGGTAAGGATTAGTACCAGGCCCACATCTCTTCTTCATTATTCCAAGCCTCTTCAGGGAAAAGGTTAGGCCGAGGCCCACATTCCTTTCTTGGTCCCAGGCCTCTTCAGGGGAAAGGTTACGTCCAGGCCCCAATCTCTTCTTCATCTGTCTCAGGCCTCTTCAGGGTAAGATTTAGGCCTAGTCCCACATCTCTTGTTCATTGAACCCAGGCCTCTTCAAGATAAGGATTAGGCCCAGGCCTCCATCTTTTCTTCATTGGGCACAGGCCTTTTAAGTGTAAGGATTTGGCCCAGGCCCCTATCTCTTCTTCACTAGGCCAAGGCCTCTTGATGGAAAAAGTTAGGAACAGGCCCACATCTCTTCTTCATTAGGCCCAAGCCTCTGTAGGGTAAGGATAGTACCAGGACCACATCTCTTCTTCATTAGGCCCAGGTCTCATCTGGAAAATGGTTCATCTCAGGCCCACATCTCTTCTTCGTTGGGTCCAGGCATCTTCAAGGTAAGGATTAGGCCCATGCCCCCATCTCTCTTCATTGGGCCCCGGCCTCTTCAGGTAATGATAAGGCCCAGGTGCACATCTCTTCTTTATTGGGCCCAGGCTTCTTCAAAACAAGGTTAAGCCAAGGCACCCATCATTCTACAGTGTTCATAGTCCTCTTCAGGGAAAGGGTTAGGACCAGGCCCACATCTCTTCTTTTGGCCCAGGCCTCTTTAGAAGAAAGTTTAGGCCCAGGTCCCCATCTCTTTTTCATTGGGCCCAGGTCTCTTTAGGGTGTGGATTAGGCCTAGGCTCTCATCTCTTCTTTCTTGGGCACAGACCTTTTCAGGGAAAGGGTTAGGCCCAGGCCCAAATCTCTACTTCTTGCGACATTTGTCTCTTCAGGGTAAGGATTAGGCCAGGACCCACATTTCTTCGTTTTGGGTTCCAGGCTTCTTTAGAAAAAAAGGTTAGGCCCAGGCCTCCATCTTTCTTCATTGGGACCACGCCTTTTTAGAGTCAGGATTGGGTCCATGCCCACATCTCTTCTTCACTAGGCCCAGGCCTCTTGAGAGAAAGGGTTATTACCAGCCCCACATGTATTCTTCCTTGGGCCCAGGCCACTTTGGGGGTAAGGATAAGGCCCAGGCCCACATATCTTCTTCATTAGGCCCAGGCCTCTTCAGGAAAAAGGTTAGGCCCAGGCCCCAATCCCTTCTTCATGGGGCTCAAACCACTTCAGGATATGGATTAGGCCTAGACCCACATCTTTTCTTCTTTAGGCCCAAGCTTCTTCAGGGAAAGTGTAAGGCCCAGGCCCACATCTCTTGTTCATTGGGCACAGGCCTTTTCATGGGAAAGGTTAGGTCAAAGCCCCCATCTCTTCTTCATCATGCCCAGGCCTCTTCAGGGTAATGAATTTGCCCATTCCACCATCTCTTGTTCATTGGGCACAAGCCTCTTCATAGTAAGGATGAAGCCCAGGGCCACAAATCTTCTTCATTTGGTCCAGGCTCTTCGATAAAAGGTTAGTCCCAGGACTCCATCCTTTCTTCATTGGGCTCAGGCCTCTTCAGGGTAAGGATTAAGCACAGGCCCCATCTATTCTTCATTGGGCCCGGGCTTCTTCAGAATAAGATTAGGCCCAGGCATACATCTCTCTTCTTGTTTGGGCCCAGGCCTCTTCAAGGTAAGATTTAGGCCCAGGCCCACACCTCTTTTTCTTTGGGCCCAGACCTCTTAAGGAAAAGGTTATTCCCAGGTCCCCATCTCTTCTTCTTTAGGCCCAGGCCTCTTTAGGGTAACTGTTAGGCCCAGGCCCCCATCTCTTCTTCATTAGGCACAGGCCTCTTCATGGAAAGGGTTAGGCCCAGGCCTCCACCTTTTCTTCCTTGGGCCCAGGCCTCTTCAGCTTAAGGATTAGGCCCATGCCCACATCTCTTCTTCATTAGTACAAGGCCTCTTGAGAGAAAGGTTTAGGCCCAGGCCCATATCTCTCTTTCATTATCCCAAGGTTCTTCAGGCAAAGGATTAGGCCCAGGCCCAAATCTCTTTTTCCTTGGGCCCGGTCCACTTCAGCGGAAAGGTTAGGCACAGGACCCCATATCTTCTTCATCGGGCCTAGGCCTCTTCAAGTAAAGGGTTAGTCCCAGGCCCACATCTATTCTTCTTTGGGCCCAGGCTTCTTCAAAAAAAGGTTAGGCCCAGTCCCCCATATATTCCACATGGGGCCTACACCTCTTCAGTCAAAAGTTTAGGCCCAGGCCCCCATCTCTTCTTCATTGGGCCCAGGCCTCTTCATGGTAATTATTAGGCCCAGGCCCATATCTCTTCTTCTTTAGGCTCAGGCCTCTTGAGGCGAAAGGTTAGGCCCAGGCCCCCATCTATTGTTCATTGTGCCAAGTCCTCTTCAGAGTAAAGATTAGGTCCAGGCCCACATCTCTTCTTCATTAGGCTCAGGACTCTTCAGGGAAACAGTTGAGGCCCAAGCCCAAATCTCTTCTTTTTTGGACCCAGTCCTCATCACGATAAAGATTAGGCCCAGGCCCCCATGTCTTCTTCATTGGGCCCAGGCCTATTCACGGCAAGATTTAGGCCCAGACACACATCTCTTCTTTTTTGGGACAGGCCTCTTTAAGAGAAAGGTTAGGCCCAGGTCCCCCTCTTTTGTTCATTGGCCCCAGGCTCCTTCATGGGAAAGGTTAGGACCAAGCCCCCATCTCTTCTTTATTGAGCACATGCATCTTCAGTGTAACATTTAGGCCCAGGTCCACGTCTCTACTTCTTTGGGCCCAGGCATATTCAGGAAAAAGGTTAGGTTAAGACACACATCTATTCTTCATTGGACCAAGGCCTCTTCAGAGAAAGGATTAGCCTCCCATCTCTTCTTCATTGGGCCCAAGCCTCTTCAGTGTCAGGATTAGGCCCATGCCTCCATCTCTTGTTCATTGGGCACAGGGCTCTTCACTGTAAGGATTAGGCCAAGGCCCAATTCTCTTCTTCTTTAAGCCCAGGCTTCTTAAAAAGAAGATTGTTGGGTCCAGGCCTCTTTAGGAGAAAGTTTAGGCCCAGGCCTCCATCTATCCTTCATTGGGCCCAGGTCTCGTCAAGGTAAGGATTATGCCCAGGGCCACAACTCTTCTTCTTTTGGACCAAACCTCTACAGGAGAAATGTTAGGGCCAGCCCCCCCATCTCTTCTTCTTTGGTCCTAGGCCTCTTCAGGAGAAAGTTTAGGACCAAGTCCCCATCTCTTTTTCATCAGTCCCAGGCCTCTTCAGTGTAAGATTTAGGCTCAGGCCCATATCTCTTCTTCTTTGGGCCTAGGCCTCTTTAGGAGAATGGTTAGACCCAGGCCCACATCTCTTCTTCATTGGTCCCAGGCCTCTTCATGGGAAAGGTTAGGCCAAAGCCCCTATCTCTTCTTCATCATGCCCAGGCCTCTTCAGGTAAGATTTACCCCCAGGCCCACATCCTTTCTTTGTTGGGTCCAGGCCTCTTTAGGAGAAAGTTTAGGCCCAGGCCTCCATCTATCCTTCATTGGGCCCAGGTCTCGTCAAGGTAAGGATTATGCCCAGGGCCACAACTCTTCTTCTTTTGGCCCAAGTTTCGTCAAAAAAGTTAGTCCCAGGACTCCATCTTTTCTTCATTGGGCTCGGGCCTCTTCAGGGTAATGATTAAGGACAGGCCCCCTTTTATTCTTCATTGGGCCCCAGTCTCTTCAGAGTAAGATTAGGCACAGGCCCACATCTCTTTGTCATTGGCCCAGGCCTCTTCATGGTAAAGATTAGACCTAGGCTCACATCTCTTCTTCATTAGGCACAGGCCTCTTCAGGGAAATGGTTAGGCCCAGGCCTCTTCAGCTTAAAGATTTGGCCCATGCCCACATTTCTTCTTCACTAGGACCAGGCTTCTTGAAGGAAAGGGTTAGGCCCAGGCCCATATCTATTCTTCACTGGGCCTGGGACTTTTCAGGGTAAGGATTAGGCCTAGGCCTACATCTCTCCTTCATTATCCCAAGCTTCTTCAGGCAAAGGATTAGGCCCAGTCCCACTTCTATTCTTCTTTGGGTCCAGGATTCTTCATAAAAAGATTAGGCCCTGGACCACATCTCTTCTTCATTCGGTCCAGGCATCTTCAGAAGAAAGCTTAGGATCAGGCTCCCACCTCTTATTCATTGGGCCCAGGCGTCATCATGGTAATTATTAGGCCCAGGGCCACATCTCTTCTTCATTGGGCCCAGGCATTTTCAGAGTAAAGATTAGGCCCAGGCCTATTCTATTTGTCTTTGTGTCCAGGCCTCTTTAGGGTAATGATTAGGCCCAGGCCTCTTCATGGTAAGATTTAGGCCCAGGCCCACATCTCTTCTTCTTTGGGACAGGCCTCTTTAAGAGAATGGTTAGGCGCTGGCCCCCATCTTTTGTTCATTGGACCCAGGCCTCTTCATGAGAAAGGTTAGGCCCAGGCTCCCATCTCTTCTTCTTCGGGCCCAGGCCTCTTCACGGTAACATTTAGGCCCAGGCCCACATCTCTACTTCTTTGAACACAGGCATATTCAGGAGAAAGGTTAGGCCCATGCCCCCATCTCTTATTCATTGGGCACAGGGCTCTTCTTTGTAAGGATTAGGCCCAGTCCCCCAACTCTTCTTCATTGTACATAGGCCTTTTCAGGATATGGATTAAGCCAAGGCCCAACTCACTTCCTTTTTAAGCCCAGGCTTCTTCAAAAAAAAAATTAGACCCAGCCCAACATCTATTCTTTGGGCCCAGGCTTCTTCAAAACAAGGTTAGTCCCAGGCCCCCATCTATTCTACATTGGGCATAGGCCTCTTCAGGGAAAGGGTTATGCCCAGGCCCTCACATCTATTTTTCTTTGGGCCCAGGCCTCTATAAGAGAAATGTTAGGGCAAGGCCACCATCTTTGTTCTTTGGCACATGCCTTGTAAGGTTAAGGATTAGGCCCTGGCCCACATCTCTTCTTCTTTGGGCCCATGCCTCTTCAGGGTTAATTGTTAGGTTCAGTCCCTATTCTCTTCTTCATTTAGCCAAGGCCTCTTCATTGTAATTATTAGGCCCAGGCAAACATCTCTCATTCTTTGGGCCCAGGCCTCTTCAGGCAAAATGTTAGGCTCAGGTCCAAATTTCTTCTTCATTGGGCCCAAGCCTTTTCAGAGCAAGGATTAGTCCCAGGCCCACCTCTCTTCTTCTTTGGGCAAAGGCTTCTTAAAAAACAGATTAGGCCCAGGCCTCCATCTATTCCTCATTGGGCCATGGCCTCTTCAGTGTCAAGATTTGGCCCATGCCCACATCTCTTCTTCACTAGGTCCAGGCTACGTTAGGGAAAGGGTTAGGCCAAGGCTCCTTTCTATTCTTGATTGGGCCCAGGCCTCTTCAGGGTAAGGATTAGGTCCAGGACCAAATCTCTTCTCCATTATCCCTGGCCTCTTCATGGAAAGGGTTAGGTTCAGGCCTCAACCTTTTCTTCATTGGGACCAGGCCTCTTCAGCCTAAGGATTTGGTCCATGCCTACATCTCTTCATTACAAAGACCAGGCCTCTTCAGGGAAAGGGTTGAGCCCAGGCCAACATCTATTTTCTTTGGACCCATGACATGTTTAGGGTAGGATTAGGCCCAGGCCCACATTTCTTCTTCGTTTGGCCCAGGCCTCTTCAGGGAAATTGGAACACCCAGGACGACAACACTTATTCTTTGGGGCCAGGAATCTTTATGGTAAGGATTAGGTTCAGGCCCCCATCTCTTCTTCATCAGGCACAGGCCACTTCACGGAAAGGATTAGGCCAACAACTCTTCTTCTTTGGGCCCAGGCATCTTAAGGAGGAAGGTTAGTCCCAGGCCCCCATTTCTTCTTCATTTGGCCCAGGCCTCTGCATGGTAAGGATTAGATTCAGGCGTCCATCTTGTCTTTTTTGGGCCCAGGCGTCTTTAAGAGAAAGGTTAGGCCCAGGCACCCATCTCTTGTTCATTAGGCCAAGGCCTCTTCAGGGAAAAGGTTTAGCCCAGGCCCCATCTCTACTTCTTTTGGCCCAGGCCTCTTCAGTAACGGTAGGCACAGGCCCATATGTCTTCTTCATTGGCCCAGGCCTCTTCACAGTAAGGATTAGGCCCAGATTCCATCTCTTCTTATTTTTGCCCAGACCTCTTCAGGGTAAGGTTAGGCCCAGGCCCAAAACTCTTCTTCATTGTGCCCAGGCCTTTTTAGTTAAGGATTAGTCCCAGGCTCATACCTCTTCTTTATTGAGCCCAGTCTTCTTCAGGATAAGGATTAGGCCCAAGTCCACATCTCTTCTTTGGGCTCAGACCTCTTCAGGAGAAAGGGTAGTCCCAGGCTTCCATCTCTTCTCAAGGACCCAGGCCTCTTCATTGTAAGAAATAGGCCCAGGTCCACATTTCTTCTTCTTGGGGCCCAGGCCTCTTTAGGAGAAATGTTAGGCCCAGGCCCCCAACTCTTTTTCATTGGCCCCATACTCTTCAGAAGAGGGATAAGACCCAGAACCCATCTCTTTTTTGGGGTCCAGGACTCTTCAGGGATAGGGTATGGCCCAAGCCCACATCTCTTCTTCTTTGGGCCCAGGCCTCTTCAGGAGAAGGGTTTGACCCAGGCCCTTATCTCTTCAAGGGCCCAGGACTCTTCAGCATAAGGATTAGGCCCAGACCCACATCTCTTCTTCTTTTGGCCCAGGCTTTTGCAAGTTAAGTATTAGGTCCATGCCCAAATCTCTTCTTCATTGGGCCAAGGCCTCTTCAGGGTAAGGATTTTGTCTAAGCCTCATCTCTTCTTCTTGAGCCCAGGCCTCTTCAGGTTAATTGTGAGGCCCAAGCCCACATCTCTTCTTCTTTGGACCATGTCCTTTGCAGGTTAAGTATTAGGCCCAGGCCTACATCACTTCTTCATTGGGCCCAGGCCTATTTATAGGAAAAATAAGGCCCAGGTTAACACCACTTATTCATTGTGCCCAGGCCTTTTCAGGATGAGGATTATTCCCATGCCCAAATATCTTCTCCATTCTGTCAGGGCCTCTTAAATATAAATGATGGGACAAGACCAAAATATAAATGATGGGACAAGACCAAAATCTATTCGTAAGGACTGGGGTCATTCATTCTTACCTAATTTATTAGGCTTACTTGGTTTTCTCTCTTGCTGTGTGCCTTTGCAAGATTATGGATGGATTTATGGCCACCTCTCTTTTGGAATTTTTCAGGTTCATCAACTGACCCAGCAAAGTGATGTGGTGTATAGGATGAATACTTTCACATTAGTGTTCATATCAGCTTAGCTTTTCTGAAAAAGAGAAAGAGAAACATCACTACTTGTTAAAAGAGAAACATCAGACATGTTAAGAGTGATTAAGATTGGTCATTCAGAGCTAAATCCACTTAAATCCTGAGAAAGCTTGAAAAAAAATCTAGAAAAAATTATAGAGTTTAACACAGCTTTTTCTGTTTGTTGGCAGCATTCCACAGCTCCTTTAAGAGAGATTTTCCTGACTTAGCAGAAGCAGCACAAATAAACTTGCATCATTTTAAAATTCTAGATTTCTGGGCCATGTTGCCAGGGTATCATCTGACTCTTTCAGGCAGGAGGTCCAGCTACAGAGCATTTGAGATGAATTTGTGCCAGAATTCTCTGGCTTGCTTGATGGCAACATGGACTCGCTGTGTGCCTGGAAGTGGGGCAAAGCAGGCATGTCAGAGGCACAAACAGCTCAGAGATACAAGAGTCTCCACTATTACTGGACTGGAAAGGGCCACCATGTAATACCAAATTTGACCTAGCAATGAAGCAGCTTAAATTTTTAAGAAGTGTTGAGCATTTTCAGAAGTGCACCTGTTCAGTAAAGATGGTAGGTGATTCCCATGGAGATGTCTCTGTGAAAAACTTCAAGCTACTACCACAAATCTTGGTGTTTCCAAGGATGCCTGACACAGCTTGGGAGAGAACAAGGAGGGACCAAGCTGGGAAGTCACTGAGCCCATGATACCCTTTGTGATGCCCAGAATGAAGTGAGATAAGGCTTCTGTGACATCACAGGTAAACCCCTGCCTCATCAACTGCAGTGTTCTCTGTCTGAGGACAGCACAAGTCCACCAAGGAAGGGAGGGATTTAAAGCAGGCTCAAGTGTCTGGGTAAGTTTGGGCTCTTTTCTGGGAGGGACACTACATGAATTCGGGACATAAATGACTCCCTCAGTGTGAGGCCCTTCTTCACTGGAACATTAAATATGGAGACTAAACATAGTGAGGGACTGGAAATGTTCCTGTCTGAGGACAGTTCATTCTAAGTAGGACATGAAAGAGTAGGGATGAGAAGTCTCATAGCAGTGGGCCTAGCCATGAAAGACCACAGGGAGAGAAACCCCCCTCTCACCAGAGAGAGGGGCCTTGGAAGGAAGCTGCACAGGTGACTCTGTATCAGGACACCAGCTTGCAGCCTAGGTAAGGAAGGATGAACATTGCTATTTGCTGCCCACATTAAACCATCACTCAGAGCTTGTCTAGGGTAGGGAGGAAAAACACCCAGGATACTGATGTCTGCTTCACTAAGGACTTCTGTTGTATCAATGTTGTTTCACTTGTACTCATAGCTGACACAATATTTATAAAAGCATTACAGTCACTATCATAAGAAACATCATGGTGGTGCTGTACACCCTAATTCTCTACTTCTGTACATGTTTTTCACCTTTATGTGTACTCATGTCTACAGATTTATATCATAAGTATGAAGTAACTTTTGGAGGACATCGAATACAGTCCCATATCTTCCCTAAAATATACACATTGTTACACGAGTCAGATTGATTTTATATTTATACTTTGTTGATAAGAGAATGTATAATGAGCTCACCACATGGACAGCCTACTTTGCTGGGACAGTGTGCTCAGCACAGTGTGGGAAAGCATGGTTGTTTCTCATGCTACACTCAGACAGAGAGGAAGAAGCTGGACAGAGGTGTGGTCAGGCCTCTGTTACCTCATAGAACAGTTCATTGCCAAGAAAAAGGCTGTGGTGTTGATGGGGGTAACCCTGTGTATGGAGTGGACTGGATTTCAGAAGGAATTGCAGGTATGCTGTGAGGTTTGAGGTATGTGGAGAGAGACGTGTATGCAGGACATCTGGGATGAAGCCTAATTAAATGTCAGTGTGATATACTGGGAAGTGTAACAGGCCTAACAAGGCCTGGGCCCAAAGAAGAAGAGATGTGGGCTTGGGCTATACCCTATCCCTGAAGAGGTCTGGAGCCAATAAAAGGAGATGGGTCCCTGGGTCTTATCCTTATTCTGAAGAGGATGGGGGCAATCAAGGAGGAATGTAGGCCTAGGCCTAATTCTTAACCTGCAAAGGCTTGGGCCCAATGAAGAAGAGTTGGGGGCCTGCGCCTAACATTTCTCCTAAAGAGGCCTGGGCCCCAAGAAGAAGAGATATGGACCTGGGCCTATTTCTTACAATGAAGAGGCCTGGGTCCTTGAAGAAGAGATGGGAGCCTGGGACAACCCATTCTCCTGAAGAGGTCTGGGCCCAAAGAAGTAATGTGGACTTGGCCCTAATCCTTATCCTGAAGAAGACTGGGCCCAATAAAGAAGAGGTATGGCCCTGGGACTAATTCTTAACTGAAAAGGCCTGGGCCCAATAAAGAAGAGATGGGGGCATGGGCCTAACCTTTCTTCTGAATATGCCTGGGCCGAAATGTTACCCTGAAGATGCCTGGGCCTGATGAAAAAGAGATGGGAGCCTGGACCTAACCTTTCTCATGAAGAGGCCTGGGTCCAATGAACAAATGATGGGAGCCTGGGCCTAACCATTCTCTTAAATAGGCCTGTACCAAAGAAGAAGAGATGTGGGCCTGGGCCTAAATTTTACCGTGAAGAGGCCTGGGCCTAATCCTTACCCCAAAGAGGCCTGGTCCCAAAGACAAATAGAATGAGCCTGGGTGTAATCTTTACTCTGAAAATGCCTGGGCCCAATGAAGAAGAGATTGGGGCCTATGCCTAACCTTTCATCTGAAGAGGCCTGGGCCCAAAGAAGAAGAGATGTGGGCCTGGGTCTAGTAATTAACATGAAGAGGCCTGGGCCCAATGAAGAAGAGCTGGGAGCCTGGTCCTAAGCTTTTTCCTGAAGATGCCTGGACCCAACAAGGAAGAAATGTGGTCCAGAGCCTAATTTTTTTATGAACAAGCCTGAGCCCAAAGAAGAATAGAAGTGGGACTCGGCCTAATCCTTTTCCTGAAGAAGCTTGGGATAATGAAGGAGAGATGTCGGCCTGGGCCTAATCCTTACTCTGAAGAGGCCCAGGCCCAGTGAAGAATAGATGTGGGCCTGGGCCTAACTTTCCCTCAAGAGGCCTGGTCCTAGTGAAGAAGGGATGTGGGCATGGGCCAAATCCTGACACTGAAGAGCCATTGGCCAAAAGAAGAAAAGTTGAAGGTCTGGGACTAATCTCTTTTTGAAGAAGCCTGGGCCCAATAAAGAAGTGATGGAGGCCTGGGCCAAATCCTTACCCTGAAGAGGCCTGGGTCCAAAGAAGAAGAGATGTGGGCCTGGGCCTAATAATTACCATGAAAAGGCCTGGGCTCAATGAAGAAGAGCTGGGGACCTGGGCCTAAGCTGTCTCCTAAAGATGCCTGGTCCAAACGAAGAAGAGATGTGGGCCTGAGAAGAACCATTTCCCAGATGAGACCTGGGCCTAACAAAGAAGAGATGTGGTCCTGGTACTATCCTTACCCTAAAGAGGCCTGGGCCCAATGAAGAAGAGTTGTGGACCTGTTCCTAACTTTTTTCATCAAGAGGCCTGGGCCTAGTGAAGAAGATATGGGGGACTGGGCCTAATCCTTACCTTGAGGAGGCCTGTGTTCAATGAACAAGAGATGGGGGACTAGGCCTAAATCTTACCCTGAAGAGGCCTGGAACAGATGAAGAGGAGATCGGGGCCTGGACCTAATCCTTCCCCTGAAGAGCCATTGGACCAAAGAAAAAGGAATGTGGCCCTTGGCCTGACCTTTTCCCTGAAGAAGCGTGGGATAATTAAGAAGAGATATGGGCCTTGGCCTCATCCTTTCCCTGGAGAGGCCTCAGCCCAATGAAGAAGAGATGGGAGCCTGTGACTAACATTTTTCCTGAAACCTGGGCCCAAAGAAGAAGAGATGTGGGGCTGGGCCTAACCCTTTCCCTGAAGAGGTCTATGGCAAATGTAGAATAAATGGGAGCCTGGGCCTAACCTTCTTTTGAAGAAGCCTGGGCCCAAAGAAGAAGAGATGTGGACCTGAGTCTAATCTTTACGCTGAAGAGGCCTGGTCCTAATGAAGAAGAGATGGGGTCCTAGGGTTAACCTTATTTGGAAGAAGCCTGGGCCTAAAGAGGAAGAGATGGGGGCCTGAGCCTAATTTTCACCCTGAAGAGGCCTGGACTCAAAGAAGAAGAGATGGGGGCCTTGGCCTAATCATTACCGTGAAGAGGCCTAAGCCCAGTGAAGAAAAGATGGGGGCCTGGGCCTAATCCTGTCCCTGAAGAGGCCTTGGCCTAATAAAGAAGAGATGGGGGCCTAGGCCTAATCCTGACACTAATGAGGCCTGGGCCAAAAAAAGAAGAGATGTGGGCCTGGTCCTAACCCTTTCCCTCAAGAGGCCTGGGTCTAGTGACAAAGAGATATGGGCATGGGCCAAATCCTTACACTGAAAAGGCCTGGGCAAAATGAAGAAAAGATGGAGGCCTGGCCTAATGTTTACCCTGGAGAGGCCTGGGCAAATGAACAAGAGGTGGGGGCCTGGATCTAACCTTTTCCCTGAAGAGGCCAGTTCCCAAAGTGGAAGGAATGTGGGCCTTAGCCTAATGTTTTCCCTGAAGAGGCTTGGGCTTAATGAATAAGAGATGTGGGCCTGGGCCTAATACTTACCCTAAAGTGGACTGGGCCCAAAGAAGAAGAGATATGGGCCTTTGCCTGATCCTAACCCTGAAGAGGCCTGGTCCTGATGAAGAAAATGTGGTTAGGCCTGGGCCTAACCTTTTTGAAGAAGCCTGGGTACAAAGAAAAAGAGATTTAGGCCTGGGCCTAATCCTTACCCTGAAGTGTACTGGAACAATGAAGAAGAGATGGGAGCCTGGGCCTACCCTTCTTTTGAAGAAGCCTGGGCCCAAAGAAATGGAGAGTTGGGCCTTGGCCTATTCATTACCCTGAAATGGCCTGGGCCCAATGAAGAAGAAATAGGCACCTGTGCCTAATCCTTACAGTGACGTGGCCTAGAACAATGAAGAAGAGATGGGGGCCTGGGACTTTCTTTTCTCCTGATGAGGCCTGGGCCAAAAGAAGAGGAGATGTGGGCCTGAACCTAACCAGTTCCCTGAAAAGGCCTATGCCCAATGTAGAACAGATGGGGGCCTGGCCCTAACCTTGTTTTGATGAAGCCTGGGCCCAAAGAAGAAGAGATGTAAACCTGGGCCTAATACTTACCCTTAAGAGGCTTGGGCCAATGTATAAGAAATGGGGGCCTGGGCCTAACCTTTCTTCTGTTTGGTGTTTGTTAATGTTTGTTTTTATTTATCCATACTGGTTGGTGGGCAGATGCACTATGTCTATGGACACATTTATCTGTGCAATGGGCCTGGGCTCCTGGAGGTGAATATGAAGGCCCATGTATGGTTGCCTGTTGGGACACCTAGAACTAGATGGGCTGTAACCATGGAGAACAGGGATGGGTATGTGCTGGAGGCACAAGTGTTACAAGTGAGAAAAGCTCATGTCTCCCTTAGTGTCTGGTTGCCTCTGCTATGTCTATTCAAATCTCTTGAGAGAGCTGAGTCTCTTCCTTGCTTTGTTTGTAGGGACTGTGTTCCATAGTTTGTGTTCAATAGTTTGTGTTCCATAGTCTCTGTTCCATACTCTGTGTTACATAGCCTGTATTTGTCGGGACTGTATTCCACAGTCTGTGTTCCATACACTGTGTTTTATATTCTGTGTTTTATATTCAGTTTTCTCTAGTCTGTGTTCCATAGTCTGTGTTCCACAGTCTGTGTTTGTGGGTGCAATGTTAGACAATCTGTGTTTGTGAAGACTGTGTTCCACAGTCTGTGTTTTTGAGGACTGGTTTTATAGGGTCTGTGATCCATAGTCTGTATTTCATAGATTGTTTTCCACAGTTTGTGTTTGTAGGGACTGTTTCCCATAGTCTCTGTTTGTAGGGACTGTGCTCCATAGTCTGTGTTTGGAGGGACTGTGTTCCATAGTATATATTTGTAGGGACTGTGTTCCATACCCTGTGTTTGTAGGGACTGAGTTCCATGGTTGGTGTTCTATAGTCTGTGTTCCACAATCTGTGTTTGAAGAGAACGTGTTCCATAATCTGTGTTTTTGGGAACTGTGTACGATAGTCTGTGCTTGTAGGGACTGTGTTCCATAGTCTGGGTTCCATAGTCTGGGTTCCACAGTCTGTGTTTGTGAAGACTGTTTTCCATAGTCTGTGTTTGTGGGGACTGTGTTTCATTGTCTGTTTTTCTGATACTGTGTTCCATAGTCTGTGATCCACAGTCTGTGTTTGGCGAAACTGTGTTTTATAATTTGTGTTCCATAGTCTGTGTTTAAACGGACTGTGTTACATTGTCTGTGTTTGTAGGGACTGTGTTCCATAGTCTCTGTTTGTATTGATGTTGTTCCATAGTCTGTTTTCTACAGGCTGTGTTTGTGGGGACAGTTTTACATAGTCTGAGTTTGTAGGGACTGTGTTCCATAGTTGGTGTTCCATACTCTGTGTTCCAAAATCTGTATTTGTAGGGAACGTGTTGCATAGTCTGTGTTTGTGGGGACTGTGTTCCATAGTCGGTGTTTGTAGGGACTGTGTTCCATAGTCTGTGTTTGTGGGGACTGTGTTACTTTGTCTGTGTTTGTGAAAACTGTTTTCCAAAGTCTGTGAACCACAGTCTGTGTTTGTGAAAACTGTGTTTTATAATTTATGTTCCAGAGTATGTTTTTGTAGGGAACGTATTCCACTGTCTGTGTTTGTAGGGAATGTGTTACATAGTCTGTGTTTAAAGGGACTGTGTTACATAGTCTGTGTGTGTAGGGACTGTGTTCCATAGTCTGTGTTTGCAGAGACCTTTTTCCATAGTCTGTTTTCTACAGTCTGTGTTTGTGGGGATTGTGTTCCATAGTCTGTGTTTCTGGGGACGGTGTTCCATAGTCTGAGTTTTTGGGACTGCGTTCCATAGACCGTCTTTGTAGGGACTGTGTTCCATAGTCTTGTTCCATAGTTTAGGTTCCACAGTCTGTGTTGGTAGGGACTCTGTTCCCTAGTCTGTGTTGGTAGGCACTGTGTACCATAGTATATAATTGTAGGGACTGTGTTCAATACACTGTGTTTGTAGGGACTGTATTCCATAGTTGGTGTTCCAGAGTCTGTGTTCCACAATCTGTGTTTGGAGGGAACGTGTTCCATAATTTGTGTTCCAGACTATGTGTTTGTAGGGAAGGTGTTCCATAGTCTGTGTTAGTGGGGACTGTGTGCCATAGTCTGTGTTTGTAGGGACTGTGTTCCATAGTCTGTGTTCCTTGTCTGTGTTCAATAGTCTGTGTTCCACAGTCTCTGTTTGTGAGGACTGTGTTCCACAGTCTGTGTTTGTAGGGATTGTGTTCCATAGTCTGTATTTCATAGATTGTGTTTCACAGTCTATGTTTATAGGAACTGTGTTCCATAGTCGGTGTTTGTAGGGACTGTGTTCCATAGTCTCTATTTCATAGATTGTGTTCCACAGTTAGTGTTTGTAAGGACTGTGTTCCATAGTCTGTGTTTGTAGGCACTGTGTTGCATACTCTTTGGTCCATCGTCTGTGTTCCACAGTCGGTGTTTGTGAGGACAGTGGTCCACAGACTGTGTTTGTTGGGAATGTGTTCCATAGTCTGTTTTTTATAGATTGTTTTCCATAGCTTGTGTTTGTAGGGACTGTGTTCCATAGTCTGTGTTTGTAGGGACTGTGTCACATAGTCTTTGTTTGTAGGAACTGTGTTCCATAGTCTGTGTTTGAAGTGACTGTGTACCATAGTCTGTGTTTGTAGGGACTATGTTCCACAGTCTATACTTTTATGGACTTTGTTCCATAATCTGTGTTTTTGGGGACTGTGTTCAAAAGTCTGTGTTTGTATGGATTGTGTTTCATAGTCTGTGTTCCATAGTCTGTGTTCCACAGTCTATATTTGTGGCAACTGTGTTCCGTAGACTGTGTTTTTGGGGACTGTGTTCCATTGTCTGTATTTGTGAAACCTGTGTTCCATAGTCTGTGATCCAAGTTTTTGTCGAAACTGTGTTCCATAATTTGTTTTCCAGAGTATGTGTTTGTTGGGAACGTGTTCCATAGTCTGTGTTTGTAGGGACAGGGTTGCATAGCCTGTGTATAAAGGGACTGTGTTCCATAGTCTGTGTTTGTATGGTCTTTGTTCCATAATCTGTTTTCTACAGTCTGTTTTTGTGGGGATTGTGTTCCATAGGCTGTGTTTGTGGGGACGCTGTTCCATAGTCTATGTTTGTAGAGACTGTGTTCCATAGTCTGTGTTTGTAGGTACTGTGTTCCATAGTCTTGTTCCAATAGTTTGTGTTCCACAGTGTGTGTTTGTAGGGACTGTGTTCCAGAGTCTTGTTCCATAGTCTGTGTTCCACAGTCTGTGTTGGTAGTTACTGTGTTCCATAGTCTGTGTTTGTAGGGACTGTGTTCCATAGTATATATTTGTAGGGACTGTTTTCCATACCCTGTATTTGTACGGACTGCGTTCCATGGTTGGTGTTCCATAGTCTGTGTTCCACAATTTGTGTTTGAAGGGAACGTGTTCCATAGTCTGTGTTCCATAGTCTGTGTTCCATAGTCTGTGTTCCAAAGTCTGTGTTTCTAGGGACTGTGTTCCATAGTCTGTATTCCATAGTCTGTGTTCTGTAGTCTGTGTTCCATAGTCTTTGTTCCATAGTTTGGGTTCCATAGCCTGTGTTCCACAGTCTGTGTTTGTAGGGAAAGTGTTCCATAGTCTGTGTTTGTAGGGACTGTGTTCCATACTCTGTTGTCTATAGTCTGTCTTCCACAGTCTGTGGTTGTGGGGACTGTGTTCCAAAATCTGTACTCGTGTGGACTGTGTTCCAAAGTCTGTGTTTGGAAGGCTTGTGTTCCATAGTCTGTATTTCATAGATTGTTCTCCACAGTTTGTGTTTATAGGGACTGTGTTCCATAGTCTGTGTTAGTAGGGATTGTGTTACATAGTCTTTTATTGTAGAGACTCTGTTCCATAGTCTTTGTTTGTAGGGAATGTGTTCCTTAGTCTGTGTTTGTAGGGAATGTGTTCCAAGTCTGTGTTTTTCGGACTGTGTTACATATCTGTGATTGTAGGGACAGTGTTCCACAGTCTGTGTGTGCCCGGACTGTATTACATAGTCTGTGTTTTTGGGCCCTGTATTATATTGTCTGTTTTTGTGGGAACTGTGTTCCACAGTCTGTGTTTGTGGGGACTATGTTCCATAGTCTTTGTTTCATAGTCTTTGTTCAACAGTCTGGGTTTGTAGGGACTGTGTTTCATAGTCTGTGTTCATAGGGACTGTTTTACAGAGTCTGTGTTTGTAGGGACTGTGTTCTTTCGTCTATATTTGTAGGGACTGTGTTCCATAGTCTGTGTTTGTAGGTCTTGTGTTCTACAGTCTGTGTTTTTAGGGACTGTGTTCCATAGTCTGTGTTTTTGGGGACTGTGATCCATAGACAGTGTTTGTGAGAACTGTGTTCCATAGTATGTGTTTGTGGGGATTGTGTTCCATAGTCTGTATTTGTGGGGACTATGTTTCACAGTCTGTGTTTTTGGGGACTGTGTTCCATAGTCCTTGTTTGTGGGGACTGTGTGCCATAGTCTGTGTTTGTATCGACTGTGTTCCATAGTCTGTGATCCATAGTCTTTTTTCAACAGTCTTTGTCTGTGTGCCATAGTCTGGGTTTATAGGGACTGTGTTACGTAGTCTCTGTTTGTAAGGATTGTGTTACATAGTCGATATTTGTAGGGACTGTGTTCCATAGTCTGTATTTAGGGATGGTGTTTGTAGGGAATATGTTCCATAATCTGTGTTTTTGAGGATTGTGTTCCACAGTTTGTGTTTGTAGGGACTGTGTTCCATAGACTTTGATTGTGGGGACTATGTTCCATAATCTGTGTTAGTAGGGACTGTTTAACATATACTGTGTTTGTGGGGCCTGTATTCCATTGTCTGTTTTTGTGGGGACTGTGATCCATAGTCTGTATTTTTGGGGACTGTGTTCCACAGTCTTGTTACATAGTCTTTGTTCAGAAGTCTGTGTGTGTAGAGACTGTATTCTATAGACCGTGTTTGTAGTTACTGTGTTCCATAGCCTGTGTTCATATGGACTGTGTTACATAGTCTGTGTTCAAAAGTCTGTGTATGTTGGGATTGTGTTCCATAGTTTGTGTTCCATAATCTATGTTCCTTAGTCTGTGTTCCATAGTATATGTTCCATAGTTTGTGTTCCATAGTCTGTGTTCCACAGTCTGTGTTGTAGGAACTGTTTCCACAGTCTGTGTTTGTAGGGACTGTGTTCCATAGTCTGTGTTTGTGGGGACTGTGTTCCACAGACTGTTTTTGTAGGGAAAGTGTTTCATTATCTGTGTTTGTCCATGCTGTGTTACATAGTCTGTATGGGTAGGGACTGTGTTACATAGCCTGTGTTTGTAGGGACTGTTTTCAACAGTCTGTGTTGGTAAGGACTGTGTTCCATGGTCTGTGTTTTTGCGGATTGTGTTCCAGAGTCTCTTTTTGTAAAAATTGTGTTCAATGGTCTGTGATTGTGGGGACTATGTTCCATTGTCTGTGTTTGTAGTGACTGTGGTCCATATTTTTGTTTGTGGGGACTGTGTTCCATTGTATGTGTTTGTAGGGACTGTGTTCCATAGTTTGTGTTTGTTCTGAATGTGTTCCATAGTCTTGTCACATAGTCTGTGTTCCATAGTCTGTGTTTGTAGGGACTGTATTCCATAGTCTGTGTTTGTAAGGACTGTGTTCCATAGTCTTTGTTCCATAGTCTGTTTTCCAAAGTCTGTTTTTGTAGGGCCTGTGTTCCATAGTCTGTGTTCCAAAGTCTGTGTCCTGTAGTCTCTGTTCCAAAGTCTGTGTTCTGTAGTCTGTGTTCCATAGTCTGTGTTCCATAGTTTGTGTTCCATTGTCTGTGTTCCACAGTCTGTGTTTGTAGGGAAAGTGTTCCATAGTCTGTGCTTGTGGGGATTGTGTTCCATAATGTCTGTTTTTATGGACTGTGTTCCATAGTCTGTGTTTGTAGGGACTGTGTTCCATAGTCTGTGTTTGTAGAGACTGTGTTCTATAGTCTGTGTTTGTAGGAACTGTGTTCCACAGTCTGTTTTTGTAGGGACAGTGTTCCATAATCTGTGTTTGTCCGTGCTGTGTTACATAGTCTGTATGTGTAGGGACTGTGTTATATAGCCTGTGTTTGTAGGGAGTTAGTTCGTGTACTGTGTTCCATAGTCTGTGTTCTGTATTCTGTTTTCCATAATCTGTGTCCCATAGTCTGTGTTGCACAGTCAGTGTTCCATAGTATGTGTTCCATAGTCTGTGTTGCTTATTCTGTGTTCTACAGACTGTGTTCCACAGTTTGCATTTGTGGGGACTGTGTTCCAGAATCTCTGTTTGTAGGGAATGTGTTCCATCGTCTGTAATTCCTAGATTTGGTTCCACAGTCTGTGTTTGTAGTGATTGTGTTCCATATCCTGTGTTTGTAGAGACTGTAATCCATATCTGTGATTGGAGGGACTGTGTTCCATAGACTTTATTTCATAGATTGTGTTCTACAGTCTGTTTTTGTAGGGATTGTGTTCCATAGTATGTGTATGTAGGGACTGTGATCCATAGTCTGTGTTTGTAGGGACTGTGTTTCATAGTCTGTGTTTGTGGGGATTGTGTTCCATAGTCTGTATTTGTGGGGAAAGTGTTCCACAGTCTTTTTTTGTTGGGTCTGTGTTCAATAGTCTTTGTTGGTAGGGACTGTGTTCCATAGATTGTGGTTGTGGTAACTGTGTTACATAGTCTGTGTATGTAGGGACTGTGTTCCATAGTTTGTGTTGCATAGTCTGGGTTCAACAGTCTGTTTTTTGTGGACATTGTTCCATAGTCTGTGCTTTTGGGGACTGTGTTCCAAGTCAGTGTTTGTAGGGACTGTGTTACATAGTCTGTGTTTGTAGGGACTGTGTTCCATATTCTGCGTTTGTAGGGACTGTGCTCCATAGTCTTAGTTCCACAGTGTGTTTGTGGAGACTGATTTCCACAATCTGTGTTTTTGAGGACTGTATTCCACAGTCTGTATTTGTAGGTACTGTGTTTATAGTCTGTATTTCATAGACTGTTTCTCACAGTTTGTGTTTATAGGGACTGTGTTCGATAGTCTCTGTTTGTAGGGACTGTGTTCCATATCCTGTGTTTGTGGGGACTGTCATCCATAGTCTGTATTCCTGGGAACTGTGTTACATTTTCTGTGTTTTTGGCCACTGTGCTCCATAGTATGTGTTTGTAGGGACTGTTTTCCATAGCTGTGTTCCATAGTCTTTGTTCAACAGTCTATGTTTGTAGGGAATGTGTTCAATTGTCTGTGTTTATAGGGAATGTGTTACATAATCTGTGTTTGTAGGGACTCTGTTCCATAGGATATAATGTAAGGACTCTGTTCCATAGTCTGTGTTTGTATGGACTGTGTTCAAATGTCTGTGGTTGTTAGGACTGTGTTCCAAAGTCTGTGTTTTGGGGGACTCTGTTCGACAGTCTGTGTTTGTGTGAACTCTGTTCCATAGTCTGTGTTTGTGGAGACTGTGTTTCATAGTCTGTATTTGTGGGGATTGTGTTCAACAGTCTTTTGTTGTGGGGACTGTGTTCCATAGTCTGTGTTTCTGGGGACTCTGTTCCATAGTCTGTGTTTTTTGGGACTGTGCTCCATAGTACTGATTGTCGGGACGGTGATCCACTCTGTGTTCCATAGTGTGTGTTCCACAGTCTGTGATTGTGGGGACTCTGTTCCATAGTCTGTGTTTGTGGAAACTGTGTTACATAGTCTGTGTTTGTAGGGACTGTGTTCCATAGTCTGTGTTTATAGGGACTGTGTTGCAGAGTCTGTGTTTGTAGGGACTGTGTTCCAAAGTCTATATTTGTAGTGTCAGTGTTCCATAGTCTGTGTTTGTAGGTAATATGTTCTACAGTCTGTGTTTGTATGGACTGTGTTCCATAGTCTGTGTTTGTGGGGACTGTGTTCCTTAGTTTGTATTTGTCGGGACTGTGTTCAACAGTCTGTGTTTGTGGGGACTGTGTTCAATAGTCTGTGTTGGTGGGGACCGTTTTCCATAATCTGTGTTTTTGGAAACTGTGTTCCATAGTCTATGTTTGTAGGGACTGTGTTCCATAGTATGTCTTCCATAGTCTTTGTTCAACAGTCTGTTTGTAGGGACTGTGTTCCATAGTCTGTGTTTATAATGACTGTGTTACAGAGTCTGTGTTTGTAGGGAATGTGTTCAACAGTCTGTGTTTGTAGGGAATATGTTCCATAGTCTGAGATTTTGGGGACTGTTTTCCACAGTCTTTTTTTGTTGGGTCTGTGTTCAATAGTCTTTGTTGGTAGAGACTGTGTTCCATAGACTGTGGTTGTGGAAACTGTGTTACATAATCTGTGTTTGTAGGGAATGTGTTCCATAGTTTGTGTTCCATAGTCTGTATTCAACAGTCTGTCTTTGTAGGGAATTTGTTCCATAGTCTGTGTAAGTATGGAATGTGTTCCATCATCTGTGTTTTTGGGGACTGTGTTCCAAGTCAGTGTTTGTAGGGACTGTGTTCCATAGTCTGTGTTCCGTAGTCTGTGTTCCATAGTCTATGTTCCATAGTTTGTGTTTCATAGTCTGTGTTCCACGGTCTGTGTTTATAGGCACTGTGTTCCACAGTCTGTGTTTGTGGGGATTGTGTTCCATAGTCTGTGGTTGTAGGGCCTGTGTTCAATAGTCTGTGTTTGTGGGGACTGTGTTCCATAGTCTGTGTATTTGGGGACTATGTTCCTAAGTCTGTGTTTGTAGGGACTGTGATTTACAGTCTGTGTTGTAGGGAAAGTTTTGCAGTCTGTGTTTGTAGGGAATGTGTTCCGCAGTCTGTGTTTATAGGGAATTTGTTCCATAGTCTGTGTTCCACAGTCTGTGTGCGACTGTGTTCAATAGTCTGTGTTCGATAGGCTTGCGATCCATAGTCTGTTTTTGTGGGGACTGTGTTCTATGGTCTGTGTTTGTGGGGACTGTGTTGCATATTCTGTGTTTGTAGGGACTCTGTTGCATATTCTGTGTTTGTAGGGACTGTGTTCCATACTCTGGGTTTCTAGGGACTGTGTTCCATAGTCTGTGTTTGTAGGGACTGTGTTCCATAGTCTGTGTTCCATAGTCTGTGTTCCGTATTCTGTGTTCCATATTCTGTGTTAGTGGGCCCTGTGTAACATAGTCTGTGTTATACAGTCGGTATTCGTGGGGATTGTATTCTATTGACTGTGATTGTGGGGCTTTGTTCTATAATCTGTGTTTGTCGGGACTGTGATCCATAGTCTTTGTTCCACAGTCTGTGTTTGTGGGGACTGTGTTCCATTATCTGTGTTAAATAGTCATGTTTCATACTTGGTGTTTTACTGCCTGTGTTTGTGGTGACTGTGTTCCAAAGTCTGTGTTTGTGGGGACTGTATTCCATAGTCTGAGTTCCATAGTCATGTTCC
>JAQHUG010000915.1:4655-22151 GCA_028555095.1 Dicrostonyx torquatus | reverse complement strand
TAGGGACTGTGTTCCATACTCTGTGTCCCGTATTCTGTGTTCCACAGTCTGTGTTTGTGGGGAATGTGTTCCACAGTCTGTGTTCATGGGGACTGTGGTCCATAGTGTGCGTTTGTGGCGACTGTGTTCCATAATGTGTGTTTCACACTCTCTTATTGTGGGAACTGTGTTCTATAGTCTGTGTTCCAAGTCTGTGTTTGTGGGGAATGTGTTCCATAGTATGTGTTCCATAGTCTTTGTTTGTGGGGACGGTGTTCCATAGTCTTTATTTATAGAAATTGTGTTCCATAGTCAGTGTTTATCGGGACTGTGTTCAATATTCTGTATTTGTGGTGACTCTATTCCCTATTCTGTGTTCCATAGTCTGTGTTCCACAGTGTGTGTTTGTGGGGACTGTGTTCCAACATCCTGTGTTTGTAGAGACTGTGTTCCATAGTCTGTTTTTGAGGGGAATGTGTTCCATAGTCTGTGTTTGTCGGGACTGTGTTCATAGTCTGCGTTCCATAGTCTGTGATTGTGGGGACTGTTTTCTACAGTCTGTCTTATTAGGGGCTGTGTTCGATGGTCTGTGTTTGAGGGCACTGTGTTCCATAGTCTTTGTTTGTAGGGACTGTGCTCCACTGTCTGTGCTTGTCTTGACTGTGTACCACAGTCTCTGTTTGTGGGGATTAGATTCCATAGTCTGTGTTCCATAGTCCTTGTTTCACAGTCTGTGTTTGTGGTGATTTTGTTCCATAGTATGTTTTTGTTGGGAGTGTGTTCCATAGTCTGTGTTTTTGGGAACTGTTTTCCATAATCTGTGTTTGTCGGGACTGTGTTCCATTGTCTGTGTTTGTGGGGCCTGTATAACATAATCTGTGTTATAAGTCTGTATTTGTGCGGATGGTGTTCTATTTTCTGTGTTTGTGGGGACTGTGTTAAATAGTCTGTATCAGTAGGGACTGTGTTCTATATTCTGTGTTTGTAGGGACTGTGTTCCATAGTCTGTGTTCCACAGTCTGTGTTTGTGGTGAATGTGTTCCATAGTCTGTTGTTGTGGGGTATGTGTTCCATAATCTGTGTTTGTGGGCACTGTGTTATATTGTCTGTGTTTTTGGGGACTATGTTCCATAGTTTTTGTTTGTAGGGACTGTGTTCCTTAGTCTGTGTTCCATAGTCTGTGTTCCACAGTCTGTGTTTGTAGGGACTGTGTTCCATAGTCTTTATTTGTAGAGACTGTGTTCCATAGTCTCTGTTTGTAGGGAATGTGTTCCATAGTTAGTGTACCATAGTCTGTGTTCAATAGTCTACTTTAAGGCAATGTGTTTCATAGTCTGTGTTCCATAGTATTTGTTCCACAGTCTGTGTTTGTGGGGACTCTTCCACAGTCTGAATTTGTAGGGACAGTGTGCCACAGTCTCTGTTTGTATGGACTGTTTTTCATAGCCTGGATTCCATAGTCTGTGTTTGTACGGACTGTGTTCCACAGTCTGTGTTTGTAGGGACTGAGATACATAATCTGTGTTTGTGGGGACTGTGTTCCAGTGTTTGTGTTCGATAGTCTGTTTTTTATAGTCTGTGTTCCATAGTCTCTGTTTGTAGGGACTGTGTTCCATATTCTTTGTTTGTGGGGACTGTGTTCCACAGTCTGTGTTTGTGGGAACTGTGTTCAACAGTCTGTGTTTTTAGAGACAGTGTTCCATAGACTGTGTTTGTGGGGATTGTGTTCCATAGTCTGTGTTTGCAGGGACTGTGTACCACTGTGTGTTCTTGTAGGCACTGTGTTTCACCGGCTGTGTTTGTGTAGACTGTGTTCCTCAGTCTGTGTTTATGAGGACTGTGTTCCATAGTCTGTTTTCCATAGTCTGTGCTCCATGGTCTGTGTTTGTAGGGACCGTGTTCCATAGTCTTTGTTTCTGGGGACTGTGTTCCACAGTCTGTGTTTGTGGGAACTGTGTTCCACAGTCTGTGTTTTTAGGGACAGTGTTCCATAGACTGTGTTTGTGGGGACTGTGTTTTATAGTGTGTGTTTGCAGGGACTGTGTTCCACTGTCTGTGCTTGTCGGCACTGTGTTCCACAGTCTGTTTGTGTGGATTGTGTTCCTCAGTCTGTGTTTTTGGGGAATGCGTTCCACAGTCTGTGTTTGTAGGGACTGTGTTCCATAGGCTGTGTTTATGGGGACTCTGTTCCATAATATGTGTTTGTTCGGATGTGTTACACACTCTGTGTTTGTAGGGATTGTGTTACATAGTCTGTGTTTCTAGGGATTGTGTTCTATAGTCTGTGTTTCTGGGGACTGGGTTGAATAGTCTGTGTTTGTCGTGCCTTTGTAACATAATCTGTGTTATACAGTCTGTATTTGTGGGGATTATTTTCTATTGTCTGTGTTTGTGGGGACGGTGTTTCATAGTCTGTGTTTGTGGGGACTGTGTTAAATAGTCTGTATCAGTAGGGACTCTGTTTTATATTTAGTGCTTGTAGGGACTGTGTTCCACAGTCTGTGTTTGTAAGGACTGTGTTCCATAGTCTGTGTTTGTGGGGAATGTGTTCCACATTCTGTGTTTGTGAGGACTGTGTTCCATAGTCTGTGTTTGTGGTGACTATATTCCATAGTCTGTATTCCACAGTCTGTTATTGTGGGGACTGTGTTCCATAGTCTTTGTTCCAAGTCTGTGTTAGCTGGGAATGTGTTCCATAGTCTGTTTTCCATAGTCTATTTTCCATACTCTATGTTTGCAGGGATGGTGTTCCATAATCTATGTTTGCAGGCAGTGAGTTCCATCGTGTGTTCCCCAGTCTGTGTTTGTGGGGACTGTGTTCCATAATCTGTGTTTGTGGGGTCAGTTTTTGATAGTCTGTGTTTGTGGAGACTGTGTTGCATAGTCTGTGTTCCATAGTATGTGTTTATGGGGACTGTGTTCCATAGTCTTTATTTGTATGGATTGTGTTCCATAGTCAGTGTTTTTCGGGACTGTGTTCCTTAGTCTGTGTTTGTGTGGACAGTATTCCCTATTCTGTGTTCCATAGTCTGTGTTCCACTGTCTGTGTTTGTGGGGACTCTATTTCATTGTCTTTTTATGTGGTGACTGTGTTCCGCTGTTTGTGTTTGTGTGGATTGTGTTCCATATTCTGTGTTTGTGGGGATTGTATTCTATAGTCTGTGTTTTTAGGGACTGTTTTTTAGTCTGTGTTCCATAGTCTGTATTCCATAGTCTGTGTTTGTTGAGACTGTGTTACATAGGCTTTGTTTGTAGGGACTGTGTTCCATAGTCTGTTTTTCATAGTCTTGTTCCATAATCTGTGTTCTATAGTCTGTGTTCTATGGTCTGTGTTCTATAGTCTGTGTTTGTAGGGAATGTGTTCCACAGTCTGTGTTTGTAGGGACTGTGTTCCGTAGTCTGTGTTTGTGGGACTGTGTTCCATAGTGTGTGTTCCATAGTCTGTGTTCCATTCTATGTGTTCCATAGTCGGTGTTCCACTGTCTCTGTTCGTGGGGACTGTGTTCCATGGTCCATGTTTGTGGGATCTGTTTTCCATAGTATGTATTCGTGGAGTCTGCGTTCCATAGTCTGTGTTTGTGGGGACTGTGTTCCATTGTCTGTGTTTGTGGGGACTGTGTTCCATAGTCTCTGTTCCAGAGTCTATGTTTTTGTGGACTGTGTTCCATAGTCTGTATTACAAGTCTCTGTGTGTGTGGGAATGTGTTCCATAGTCTGTTTTCCATAGTCTGTGTTCCATAGTCTGTGTTTGTAGGGACAGTGTTCAATAGTATGTTTTTTAGGTACCGTGTTCCATAGTATATGTTCCAGAGTCTGTGTTCCACAGTCTGTGTTTGTATGGGCTGTGTTCCATAGTTCTTTTTGTGGGTCCTGTGTTACATTGTGTTTGTCGGGACTGTGTTCCATAGTCTGTGTTTGTGGAGAGTGTTCCATAGTCTGTTTTTGTAAGGACTGTGTTCCATAGTCTGTGGTCCACAATCTCTGTGTGTGGGGACTGTGTTAAATAGTTGTGTATGAGGGGACTATGTTACATTGTCTGTGTTTGTGGGGACACTGTTCCATAGTATGTGTTTGTAGGGACTGTGTACCATAGTCTGTGTTTGTATGGACTGTGCTCCACAGTCTGTGTTTATACAGAATCTTTTCCATAATCTGTGTTCCATAGTCTGTGTTTCTAGGGACAGTGTTCCACAGTCTGAGTTTGTAGGGACTGTGTTCTATAGTCTGTGACTGTAGGGACTGTGTTCCATAGTCTTTGTTTGTGAGGACTGTGTTCCATAATCTGTATTTGTCGGGACTGTGTTCCATAGTCTGTGTTTGTTGGAACTGTTTTCCATAGTCTGTGTTTTTGCGGGCTTTGTTCCATAGTGTGTTTTAATAGTCTGTGTTCCATAGTCTGTGTTTTTGGGGACTGTGTTCCATAGTCTGTGTTCCACAATCTGTGTTTGTTTGGACTGTGTTCCACAGTCTGTGTTTAGGGACTGTTCCATGGTCTGTGTTTGTTAAGACAGTGTTTAATAGTCTTTGTTTTTAGGGACTCTGTACCACAGTAGTGCTTGTCGGGAATCTGTTCCACAGTCTTTGTTAGTGGGGACTGTGTTACATAGTCTGTTTTCCATAGTCTGTGTTTGTAGGGACTGTGTTCCACAGTCTGTGTTTGTAAGGACTGTGTTCCATAGTCTGTGTTTGTGGTGACTATGTTCCAGTCTGTTATTTTGGGGACTGTATTCCATAGGCTTTGTACCAAGTCTGTGTTAGCTGGGAATATGTTCCATAGTCTGTTTTCCATAGTCTATGTTCCCTAGTCTATGTTTGTAGGGATGGTGTTCCATAGTCTATGTTTGCAGGCACTGAGTTCCATCGTCTGTGTTCCCCAGTCTGTGTTTGTGGGGACTGTGTTTCATAATCTGTGTTTGTGGGGACTGTGTTGCATAGTCTGTTTTCCATAGTATGTGTTTATGGGGACTGTGTTCCATAGTCTTTATTTGTATGGATTGTGTTCCATACTCAGTGTGTTTCGGGACTGTGTTTCATAGTCTGTGTTTGTGGGGACTTTGTTCCATAATCTATGTTTCATACTCTATGTTCCATAGTCTGTGTTTATGGGGACTTTGTTCCAGAGTCTGAGTTTGTAGGGACTGTGTTCCATAGTCTGTGACTGTAGGTACTGTGTTCCATAGTCTATGTTTGTGGGGACTGTGTTCCATAATCTGTGTTTGTCGGGACTGTGTTCCATAGTCTGTGTTTGTTGGAACTGTTTTCCATAATCTGTGTTTTTGCGGGCTTTGTTCCATAGTTTTTTTTAATAGTCTGTGTTCCATAGTCTTTGTTTTTGGGGACTGTGTTTCATAGTCTGTGTATATGTGGACTGTGTCGGGAATCTGTTCCACAGTCTGTGTTAGTGGGGACTGTGTTACAGAGTCTGTTTTCCATAATTTGTGTTTGTACGGACGGTATTCCACAGTATGTAATTGTGGGGACTGTGTTCCATAGTCTGTGATTGTGGGAACTGTTCTCCACAGTCTGTCTTATTAGGGGCTGTGTTCAATGGTCTGTGTTTGTGGGCACTGTGTTCCATAGTCTGTGACTGTAGGGACTGTGTTTCATAGTCTGTGTTTGTTGGAACTGTTTTCCATAGTCTGTGTTTTTGTGGACTTTGTTCCATAGTGTGTTTTTATAGTCTGTGTTCCATAGTCTGTGTTTTTTGGGACTGTGTTCCATAGTCTGTGTTTGTGGGGACTATGTTCCATAGTCTGAGTTCCATAGTCTGTGTTTGTGGGGACTGTGTTCCAGAGTTGTGTTTGTGTGGACTGTGTTCCATAGTCTGTGTTCAACAGTCTGTGTTTGTGGGGACTATGTTCCAGAGTCTGTGTTTTTAGGGACTGTGTTCCATGGTCTGTGTTAGTTAAGACTGTGTTCCATAGTCTTTGTTTGTAGGGACTGTGTTCCAAGTCTGTGTTCGACAGAATGTGTTTATTGTGACTCTGTTCCACAGTCTATGTTAGTGGGGACTGTGTTACATAGTCTGTGTTCCATAGTGTGTGTTTGTACAGACGGTATTCCACAGTATGTGATTGTGGGGACTGTGTTCCATAGTCTGTGTTTGTGGAGACTGTGTTCCATAGTCTGTGTTTGTAGGGACTGTGTTCCACAATCTGTGCTTCTGGGGACTGTGTTCCACAGTCTGTGTTTTTATGGACTGTGTTCCACAGTCTATCTTTGTAGGGACTGTGCTCCATAGTCTGTGTTTGGACGCACTGTGTTCCAAAGTCTGTGTTCGACAGAATGTGTTTATGGGGACTGTGTTCCATGTCTGAGTTTGTGGGAATTGTGTTCCATCATCTGTGTTTGGAGGGACTGTGTTGAATAATTTGTGTTTGTAGGGACTGTGTTTTATATTCTTTGTTTGTAAGGACTGTGTTCCACAGTATGTGTTTGTAGGGAATAGTTCCATACTCTGTGTTTCTGGGGACTGTGTTCGATAGTCTGTGTTTGTGGGGACTGTGTTCCATAGTCTGAGTTCCATAGTTTGTGTTTGTGGGGACTGTGTTCCACAGTCTGTGTTTGTAGGGAATGTGTTCCATATTCTGTATTTATGGGGATTGTGTTCCATAGTCTTTGTTTTTAGGGACTTTATTCCATAGTCTGTGTTTATGGGGATGTGTTCCCAGTCTGTGTTTGTGGGGATTGTTTTCTATAGTCTCCATTTGTAGGGACTCTGTTGCATAGTGTGTATTTTTAGGGACTGTGTGGCATACTCAGTGTCCATAGTTGTGTTCTACACTCTGCCTTTGTTGGGACTGTTTGGCACAGTCTGTCTTTTTGGGAAATATTTTCCATTGTCTGTGTTTGTGGCGACTGTGTTCCATAGTCTGTGTTCCAAGTCTGTGTTAGTGAGGACTGTGTTACATAATCTGTTTACCAAAGTCTGTGTTCCATAGTCTCTGTTTCTAGGGCCTGTGTTCCATAATCTGTGTTTTTACGCACTGTGTTTATAGTATGTGTTCCGTAGTAGATGTTCAAAGTCTGTGTTCCACAGTCTGTGTTTGTGGTGACTGTGTTCCATAGTCTGGGTTTGTGGGGACTGTCTTCCATAGTATGTGTTCGTGGGGACTGTGTACCACAGTCTGTGCTTGTGGTGAATGTGTTTCATAGTATATGTTTGTGGGGACTCTGTTCCATGGTCTCGTTTGTAGGGAATGTGCTCCATAGTCTGTGTTCCATGGCTGTGTTCCACAGGCTGTGATTGTGGGGACTGTGGTCCATTATCTGTGTTCTGTCGACTGTGTTCCATAGTCAGTGTTTGTGGGGATTGTGTTCCATAGTCTGTGTTTGTGGGCAATGTGATCCATAAACTGTGTTCCATAGTCTGTGTTTGTGGGGATTGTGTTCCACAGTCTGTGTTTGTAGGGACTGTCTTCCATAGTCTGTGTTCATGGGGACTGTGTAACATAGTCTGTGTTCCATAGTCTTTGTTACATATTCTGTGTTCCATAGTGTGTGTTCCATAGTGTGTATTCCATAATCTGTGTTCCATAGTCGGTGTTCCACTGTCTCTTTTTGCAGGGACTGTGTTCCATGGTGTGTGGTTGTGGGAAATCTTTTCCATCATCTGGGTTCGTAGGGAATGTTTTAGGTAGTCTGTGTTTGTGGGGATTATGTTACATAGTCTTTGTTTGCATGGACTGTGTGCCATAATTTGTGTTTCATAGTCTGTGTTCCATAGTCTATGTTCTATAATCTGTGTTCTAATGTCTGTGTTCCATAGTCTGTGTTCCAAATTATGTGTTTGTAAGGACTGTGTTGCAAAGTCTGTATTTGTAGGAACTATGTTCTATGGTGTCTGTTTGTGGAGAATGTGTTCTTAGTCTGTATTCCATAGTGTGTGTTCCACAGTCTGAGTTTGTAGGGACTGTGATACATATTCTGTGTTTGTAGAGATTGTGTTCCATAGTCTGTGTTCCACAGTCTGAGTTTGTAGGGACTCTGTCCCATAGTCTTTGTTTGAGGAGACTGTGTTCCATAGTCTGTGTTCCACAGTCTGTGTTTCTGTGGACTGTGTTCTCCATTCTGTGTTCCACAGTCTGTTTTTCATAGTCAATGTTTGATAGTCTGTGTTGGTTGGGACTGTGTTCCACAGTCTATGTTTGTGAGGACTGTGTTCCACAGTCTGTGTTTGTAGGGACTGTGTTAAATTGTCTGTGTTTGTAAGGACTGTGTTACATAATCTGTTACACTGTCTGTGTTTGTAGGGACTGTGTTAAATAGTCTGTCTAACATATTCTGTGTTCCATAGTCTGTGTATGTCGGGACTGTGTTCTGTAGTCTGTGTTTATGGTGACTGTGTTCCATAGTCTGTGAACCATAGTCTGTGTTCCAAACTCTGTGTTCCACAGTCTGTCTTGTGGGGACAGTGTTCCATAGTCTGTGTATTTGGGGACTGTGTTCCGTAGTCTGTGTTTGTGGGGACTGTGTTCCATAGTCTGTCTTCCATAGTCTGTGTCCATAGTCTGTGTCATAGGGACTGTGTTCCATAGTCTATGTGTGTAGGGACTGTGTTCCATACCCTGTGTTCCATAGTCTGTGTTCCACAGTCTGTGTTTGTGGGGACTGATTTCTATAGTCTGTGTTTGTCAGGACTGTGTTCCATAGACTGTGTTTTTGGGGAGTGTGTTCAATAATCTGTCTTCCATTGTCTGTGTTCCATAGTCTGTGTCGTAGGAACTGTGTTCCATAATATGTATTTGTAGGGACTGTGTTCCATAGTCTAGGTTAGTGGGGACTCTGTTCCATAGTCTGTGTTTTAGGGACTGTGTTGCATAGTCTGTGATTGTGAGGACTGTGTTCTATTGTCTGTTTGTGAGGACTGTGTTCCATAGTCTGTGTTCCATAGACTGTGTTCCATAGTCTGTGTTCCAAAGACTGTGTTTGTGGGGACTGTGTTTCACAGTCTGTGTTTGAGAGGACTGTGTTCCACAGTTTGTGTTTGTAGTAACTGAGTTCCAAATTCTGTGCTTGTATGGACTGCGTTCCATATTCTGTGTGTGTAGGGACTGTGTTCCATACTCTGTGTTCCATTGTCTGTGTTTTTAGGGACTGTGTTTTTTAGTGTGTGTTCCATAGTCTGTCTTCCACAGTCTGTGTTTGTGTGGACTGTCTTCCATATTCTGTGTTCTACAGTCTGTGTTTGTGGGGACTGTATTCTATAATCTTTGTTTGTAGGGACTGTGTTCCGTAGACTGAGTTTGTGGTGACTGTGTTCCATAGTCTGTCTTACATATTCTGTGTTCGATAGTCTGTGTTTTTAGGTACTGTGTTCCACAGTCTGTGTTTGTAGGGAATTTTTAGCATAGTCTGTGTTCGATAGTCTGTGTTCCTTAGTCTGTGTTCCATACTCTGTGTTTGTAGGGACTGTGTTTCATAGTCTGTGTTCCATTGTCTTTGTTCCTTAGTCTGTGTTCCATAGTCTGTGTTCTATAGTCTTCATTTGTAGGGACTGTGTGCCACCATCTGTGTTTGTAGGGACTGTGTTCCATAGTCTGTGTTTGTGAAGAATGTATTCCATATACTTTGTTTGTAGGGACTGTATTACATAGTCTGTGCATGTGGGGACTGTGTTCTGTAGTCTGTGTTTGTGGTGACTGTGTTCCATAGTCTGTGTTCCATAGTCTGTGTTCCATAGACTGTGTTCCATGGTCTGTATTAGTGGGGACAGTGTCCCACAATATGTATTTGTAGGGACTGTGTTCCATAGTCTGTGTTCCATACTCTGTATTCCACAGTTTGTGTTGTGGGGACTGTGTTCCATAGTCTGTGTATGTGGGGACTGTGTTTCATAGTCTGTGTTTTGGGGACTGTGTTCGATATTCTGTCTTCCATTATCTGTGTTCCATAGTCTGTGTCATAGGGACTGTGTTCCATAGTCTATGTGTGTAGGGACTGTATTCCATGGTCTGTATTAGTGGGGACTGTTTTCCATAGTCTGTGTATGTGGGGACTGTGTTCCATAGTCTGTGTTTGTCGGGACTGTGTTCCATAGTCTGTCTTCCATAATCTTTGTTCAATAGTCTGTGTCGTAGGGACTGTGTTCCATAGTCTGTGTGTGTAGGGACTGTGTTCCATACCCTGTGTTCCATTGTCTGTGTTCCACAGTCTGTGTTTGTGGGGACTGTATTCTATAGTCTGTGTTTGTAGGGAATGTGTTCCATAGACTGTGTTTGTGCGGACTGTGTTCCATAATCTGTCTTCCATTGTCTGTGTTCCATAGTGTGTGTCGAAGGGACTGTGTTCCATAATCTGTATTTGTAGGGACAGTGTTCCATAGTCTGTGTTAGTTGGGACTCTGTTCCATAGTCTGTGTTTTTAGGGACTGTTTTGCATAGTCTGTGTTTGTGAGGACTGTGTTCCATTGTCTGTTTTTGAGGACTGGGTTCCATAGTCTGTGTTCCACTGTCTGTGTTTCTAGTGACTGTGTTCCATAGTTTTTGTTTGTAGAAACTGTGTTCCATAGTCTGTGTTCCATGGTCTGTGTTCCACAGTCTGTGTTTGAAGGGACTGTAATCCACAGTCTGTGTTTTTATGGAATATATTCCATAGTCTGTGTTCCATAATCTGTGTTCCATATTCTGTAATTGTAGGGAATGTGTACAAATGTCTGTGATTGTAGGAACTGTGATCCATAGTTTGTTTTGTAGGCACTGTGTTCCATAGTCTGTGTTTTTAGGGACTATGTTTCATAGTCTTTGTTTGTTGGGACTGTGTTCCATAGTCTGTGTTTTCCGGACTGTGTTCCACAGTGTGTGTTTGTTTGGACTGTGTTCGTACTCGGTGTTTCATAGATTGTGTTCCACGGTCTGTGTTTGTAGAGACTATGTTCCAAAGGCTGTGTTTGTAGGGACTGTGTTCCATAGAATTTGTTTGAAGGGACTGTGTTCCATAGTCTCTGTTTGAAGGAAGGTGTTTCACAGTTTGTGTTTGGAGGGACTGTGTTCCATAGTCTCTGTTTTTAGAGACTTGTTACATAGTCTGTGTTCCACAGTCTACGTTTGTGGGTACAGTTTTACATAGTCTGTGTTTGCGGGGACTGTGTTTCATCATCTGTGTTTGTGGGGCCTGTGCTACATAGTCTGTGGTTTTTGGGACTGTATTCCATAATCTGTGTTTGTGGAGACTGTGTTCCATAATCTGTGTTCCACAGTCTGTTGATGTAGGGACTGTGTTCCATAGTCTGTGTTCCACAGTCTGTGTTTGTGTGGACTGTGTTCCATAGTCTTGTTCCATCGTCTGTGTTATAGTCTGTGTTCCACAATCTGTGTTAGTGGAGACTCTGTTCCATAGTCTGTGTTCCACAGTCCGTGTTTTTGTGGTCTGTGTTCCATAGTCTGTGTATGGAGGGACTGTGTTACATAGTCTGTTTTTGTAGGGACTCTCTTCCATACTCTGTGTTTCATAGTCTGTGTTCCACAGTCTTTGTTTATAGGAACTGTGTTCTGTAGTCTGTGTCCATAGTATGGGTTCCACAGTCTGTGTTTCTGGGGAATGTGTTCCACAGTCTGTGTGTCCATAGTCTGTGTTCCATAGTTTGTGTTCCATAGTCTGTGTTCCACAGTCTATATTTCTGGGGACTGTGTTCCACGGTCTGTGTTTGTGATGACCCTGTTCCACATTCTGTGTTTTTAAGGACTGTGTTCCATAGTCTATGTGTGTAGGGACTGTGTTCAACAGTATGTGTTTGTGGGGACTTTTTCCATAATCTATGTTTGTGGGGACTTTGTTTCATATTCTGTGTTTGTCGGGAGTGTAATCCAAAGTCTCTGTTTGTGGGGACTCTTATCCATATTCTGTCTTCCATAATCTGTGTTCCACAGTCTGTGTTAGTGGGGACTCTGTTCCATAGTCTGTGTTTTTGGGGACTGTGTTCCATAGTCTGTGTTTGTGGAGACTGTGTTCCATAGTCTGTGTTCCATAGACTGTGTTCCATAATCTGTGTTACAGTATCTGCTTTTCCACAGCTTGTGTATGTAGGGACTGTGTGCCACAGTCTGTGTTTGTAGAGACTGAGTTCCACACTCTGTGTTTGTACGGACTGTGTTCCATAGACTGTGTATTTGGGGACTGTGCTCCATACTCTTTCTTTGTAGATACGGTGTTCCATATTCTGTGTTTCATAGTCTGTGTTTATAGGGACTTGGCTTTCTATTCTGTATCCATAGTATGTGTTCCACAGTCTGCTTTCGTGGGAAATGTGTTACATAGTCTGTGTTCCATACTCTGTGTTCCATAGTTTGTGTTCCATAGGCTGTTTTCGATAATCTGTATTCCATAGTCTCTGTTCCACAGTCTGGGTTTGTGGGGACTATGTCTGTGTTTCTTGGGACTGTGTTCCATAGTCTGTTTTCCATAGTCTGTGTTCCATAATCTGTGTTACATAGTCTGTTTTTCATAGCTAGTGTATGTACAGACTGTGTGCGACAGTCTGTGTTTGTAGAGACTGTGTTCCATAGTCTCTGTATTTGGGGACTGTGTTCCATAGTCTTTGTTTGTAGGGACGGTGTTCCATAGTCTCTCTTTATAGGGAATGGGATCCATAGTCTGTGTCCATAGTCTGTGTTCCATAGTCTATGTTCCATATTCTGTGTTCGATAGTCTGTGTTACATAGTCTGTGTTCCACAGTCTGTGTTTGTGGTGACTGTGTTCCACAGTCAGTGTTTGTTTTGACTGTTTTCCATAGTTTGTGTTTCATATATTGTGTTCCTCAGTCTGTGTTTTAGAGACTGTGTTCCATAGTCTGTGTTTGTAGGGACTGTGTTCCATAGTCTGTGTTTGTCTGGACTGTGTACCATAGTCTGTGTTACATAGTCTGTGTTCCACAGTCTGTGATTGTAGGGACTATGTTCCTAAGTCTGTGTTTCTAGGTATTTTGTTTCATAGTCTGTGTTACTACAGACAGTATTCCATACTCTCTATTTTTAGGGACTGTGTTCCATAGTCTGTATTCCACAGTATGTTTTGTGGGGACAGTTTTCTATAGTCTGTATTTGTGGGAAATGTGCTCCATAGTCTGTGTTTGTGGGAAATGTGTTCCATAGTCTGTGTTTGTGGGCACTGTGTTCCTTAGTCTGTGTTTGTGGGGAATATTATACACAGTGTGAGTTTGTAGGGATTGTGTTCCATAATCTGTGTTTTTGGGGACAGTGTTCCATAGTCTGTGTTCCACAGTCTGAGTTTTTGGGGATTGTGTTCCACAGTCTGTGTTTGTAGGGACTGTGTTCCATAGTCTGTGTTTGTAGGGACTGTTTTTCATTATCTGTGTTTTTAGGGACTTTGTTCCATAGTCAGTGTTTGTATGGACTGTGATCCATAGTCTGTGTTCCATAGTCTGTGTTCTGTAGTATGTGTATATAGGGACTGTGTTCCACAGTCTATTTTTGTAGAGACTGTGTTCCACAGTCTGTGTTTTCGGGGTTGTGTTCCATAGTCAGTGTTTGTAGAGTTTGTGTTCCATAGTCTATGTTTGCAGCGATTGGGTTCCATAGTCTGTGTTTGTGGTGACTGTATTCCATAGTCTATGTTTGTGGGGGCTGTGTTCCATAGTCTCTGAATGTAGGGACGGTGTTCCATAGTCTGTGTTTGTAGGGACTGTGTTCCATATTCTGTGTTTGTCAAAACTGTTTTCAATATTCTGTGTTTGTAGGGACTCTGTTCTATAGTCTATGTTTATGGTGAGTCTCTTCCATAGTCTGTGTTTGTAGTGATTGTGTTCCATAGTCTATGATTTCAGGGACTGTGTTCCATAGTCTCTGTTTGTGGGGACTGTGTTGTACAGTCTGTTTTTGTAGGGTTTGTTTTACACAGCTTGGGTTTGTAAGGACTATGTTCCACAGTCTGTGTTCTTAGGGACTGTGTTCCATAGTCATTGTTCCTTAGTCTGTTTTCCACAGTCTGTGTTTATAGGGACTATAGTTAATAGTCTGTGTTCCATAGTGTGTGAATCATACTCTGTGTTCCACAGTCTGTGTTCGTAGGGAGTGTGTTCCACAGTCTGTTTTTGTAGGTATGTGTTCCATAGTCTGTTGTCCATAGTCTGTGATTGTAGAGATTGTGTTCCACAGTCTGTGTTTGTGAGAACACTATTCCACAGTTATGTTTTTAGAGACTGTGTTCTATAGTCTGTGTGCCATAGTCTGTGTTTTTAGGGACTGTTTTCCATAGTTTGTGTTTGTAGAGACTGTGTTCCATAGTCTGTGTTCCATACTCTGTGTTCCACAATCTGTATTGTAGGGACTGTGTTGCATAGTCTTTGTTTGTAGGGAATGTGTACCATACTATGTGTTCCATAGACTGTGTTCCATAGACTGTGTTTGTGGGGACTATGTTCCATAGTTTGTGTTTTTGGGGAATGTGTTCAATAGTCTGTGTTTGTGGGTACTGTGTTTCATATTCTGTGTTCCATATTCTGTGTTCCATAGTCTGTGTTTGTAGGGACTGTGTTCCACAGTCTGTTTTTAGGGACAGTGTTCCATAGTCTGTATTGTGGGGACTTTGTTCGATAATCTGTGTTTGTGGAGACTGTGCTCCATAGTCTGTTTTTGGGGGGACTTTGTTTCATTTTCTGTGTTTGTGGCGTTTATGTTCCATAGTCTGTGAATGTAGGGACTGTATTCCATAGTCTGTGTTTATATGGACGGTGTTCCATAGTGTATGTTTGTGAATGTAGGGACTGTGTTCCATAGTCTGTGATTGTGGGGATTGTGTTCCATATTCTGTGTTTGTAGGTACTGTTTTCCATAGTCTCTGTTAATGGGGACTGTGTTCCATAGTCTGTGTTTTTAGGGACTCTGTTCCATTGTCTGTGTTTGTGAGGACTGTGTTCCTTGGTCTCTGTTTGTGGGGACTGTGTTGCACAGTCTGTGTTGGTAGGGACTGTGTTACGCAGCCTGTGCTTTGTAGGGACTTTGTTCCATAGTCTTTGTCTGTAGGGACTATGTTTCATAGTCTGTCTTCCAAAATCGGTGTTCCAAAGACTGTTTTCCACAGTCTGTGTTTATAGGGACAATGTTTCATAGTCTGTGTTTTATAGTCTGTGTTCCATAGTCTGTGTTCAATAGTCTGTTTTTTTGTGGTTTTGTGATCCACAGTCTGTGTTTGTCGGGTTGTGATCCATTGTCTCTGTTTGTAGAGACTCTGTTCCACAGTCTGTGTTTGTGCGGACTGTGTTCCATAGTCTGTGTTTGTGGTGATTGTGTTCCATAGTCTATGATTTCAGGGACTGTGTTCCATAGTCTGTGTTTGCTGTGACTGTGTTCCATAGGCTGCGTTTGAGGGGTCTGTGTTCCATAGTCTGTGAATATAGGGACTGTGTTCCACAGTATTTGTTCATAGGGACTGTGTTCCATAGTGTGTGTTTTTTGAAAACTGTGTTCCATATTCTGTGATTGTAGGGACTGTTCTCCATAGTGTCTGTTTATGGGGACTGTGTTCTATTGTCGGTGTGTTTACCTACTGCGTTCCATAGTCTGTATTTTTGAGGACTGTTTTACTTTGTCTGTGTTTGTGGGAACCGTGTTGCACAGTCTGTGTTTGTAGGGATTGTGTTACACAGCCTGTGTTTTTAGGGACTGTGTTCCATAGTCTGTGTTTGTGGGGACTGTGTTCCACAGTCTGTGTTTGTAGGGAATATGTTTCATAGTCTGTGTTCCAAAGTCGGTGTTCCATAGTCTGTGTTCCATCGTCTGTGTTTGTAGGGATGTGATCCCTAGTCTGTGTTCCTTAGTCTGTGTTTGAAGGACTGTGTTCCACAGTCTGTTTTTAGAGGGACTGTGTTCCACATTCTCTGTTTTTGGAGACTGTGTTACATAGTCTGTGTTGTAAGGCCTGTTTTTCATAATCTGTGTCCCATAGTCTGTGTTCCATAGTCTGTGTTTGTGGGGAATGTGTTCCATAGTCTGAGTTTGTGGGGACTGTGTTTCATAGTCTGTGTTTGTAGGGACTGTGATCAACAGTCTGTGTTTGTAGGGATAGTGTTCCATAGTATGGGTTTGTAGGGACTGTGTTCCATAGTATGTGCTCCATAGTCTGTGTTCCAAAGAATGTGTTTGTAGGGATTGTGTTCCATAGTCTGTGTTCCATAGTCTGTGTTCTGTAGTCTCTGTTCCATAATCTGTGTTCCATAGTCTGTTTTCCACAGTCTTGTTCCATAGTGTGGGTTCCACAGTCTGTGTTTGTAGGGACTGTTTTCCATGGTCTGTGTTTTTAGGGACTCTTTTCCATAATATATAATTGTAGGGACTGTGTTCCATACATTGTGTTGTAGGGACTGTGTTCCATAGTTGGTGTTCCATAGGCAGTGTTCCACAATCTGTGTTTTAGGGAATGTGTTCCATAATTTCCAGTGTAGGTGTTTGTAGGGAATGTGTTCCTTTTCTGTGTTTGTAGAAACTGTGTTCCATAGTCTGTGTTTAAAGGGACTCTGTTACATAGTCTGTGTTTGTAAAGACTGTGTCCCATAGTCTGTGTTTGCAGGGACGTTGTTCCATAGTCTGTTTTCTACAGTCTGTGTTTGTGGTGATTGTGTTCCATAGTCTGTGTTTGTGGGGACTGTGTTCCATAGTCTGTGTTTTTAGGGACAGTGTTCCATAGTCTGTGTTCCATAGTCTGTGTTTGTGGGGACTGTGTTCCATAGTCTGTGTTTTTAGGGACAGTGTTCCATAGTCTGTGTTCCCTAGTCTATGTTCCAAAGATTGTGTTTGTATGTACTGTCTTCCATAGTCTGTGTTCCACAGTCTGTGTTTGTAGGGACTGTGTTCCACAGTCTGTGTTTGGAGGGACTGTGTTCCATATTATGTGTTTCTGGGGTTTGTGTTTAATAGTCTGTGTTTGTAGGGACTGTGTTCCATAGTCTGTGTTTGTGGGACATGTGTTCCATAGTCTGTGTTTGTGGGGACTTTGTTTCATAGTCTGTGTTTATAAGGACTGTGGTCAACAGTCTGTGTTTGTAGAGATAGTGGTTTATAGTATGTGTTTGTAGGGACTATGTTCCATATTCTGTGTTCCATAGTCTGTGTTCCAAAGTCTGTGTTTGTAGGGATTGTGTTCCATAGTCTGTGTTCCACAGTCTGTGTTCCATAGTCTCTGTTCCATAATCTGTGTTCCATAGTCTGTTTTCCACAGTCTTGTTCCATAGTCTGGGTTCCATATTCTGTGTTTGTAGGGACTGTGTTCCATGATCTGTGTTTGTAGGGACTCTATTCCATAATATATAATTCTAGGGACTGTGTTCCATACCCTGTGTTTGTAGGAACTGTGTTCCATAGTTGGTGTTCCATAGTCTATGTTCCACAATCTGTGTTTTAGGGAATGTGTTCCAAAATTTCTGTTCCAGTGTAGGTGTTTGTAGGGAACGTGTTCCATAGTCTGTGTTTGTAGGGTCTGTATTCCATAGTCTGTGTTTGTAGGGACTGTGTCCATAGTCTGCGTTCCCTCATCTGTGTTCAAAAGACTGTGTTTGTATGTACTGT
>JAQHUG010000914.1:73700-91445 GCA_028555095.1 Dicrostonyx torquatus | reverse complement strand
ATAGTGAGGACCTACAGGAAGGAAAGGGGGAAGACTAGACTCTGAGTATTTTTTTCATTCTGGGACAAAGAGACATATCTCTTGTGGTGTCTTAGGCAAAATGCAAGGTTAGCTGGTTGCTTCTTGGCTTCTCTGATCTAGCAGGTTTTCACCCCACATCTGATTTTCAAGTCTTTGTTGGTAAATAGAAAAATAGAGCCTTAATGTATACCTACATGTTATAGCCACTGAGAGCCAGGTTGCAAAACCAGATGCCCCTCAGGCCATGGCCTGAATGACTCTGGCTGGGTGCTGACTACGGGGCATTGGGACCACAGACAAAAATAAAAAAATCAGTAGATTCATGTGTAGCCACTAAGTTGAGAGAAAAACTTCAGTATGGACTTACAGTGGGACCATCTATTTCATCGACCTGTGTGTTTTATACAGGTGTCAGGCTGGTTTTTATTGCTGCAGTTCTGATGTAGAAGATGAAAATCAGATATAGTAATCACCTCTCATGTTCTTATTTTCTTTCAAAGTTTTTCAAGACAGAGTTTCTCAGTGTGTCCCTGGCTGTCCTTGAACTCGTCCTGTAGATCAGGCTGGTCTTGAATTCACAGAGATCTACCTGCCTCTGCTTCCTGAGTGCTGGGATTAAAGGCCTACACCAGCATTGCCCAGCTCATGTTTATTTTCAATAAACCTAGTTTAGATGAATTTGTGTGGATGAATGTGGTTTAATGGCTACAGGAGGCCACCCTCCTGTAGCATTAATAACAAAAACCCAGAGACAGATATTGGGGTTCAAGTTGGATCAGGAAAGCAAAGTTGCCAAGCCACTAGAGAGTGCTTACCTCTACCAAGGCTCAGACAAACAAAGGGATGACCCTGTCCTCAAAGTGACTGTAGACTACAGTGCTCTCTACCAAACCTCAGACTTACTGAACTCCTGTCTTATATTCTTCTCTAGTGCTAGAATTAAAGGCATGTCATTCCAAGTGCTGGGATCAAAGGTGTGAGCTCTGTTATCTTTTAGACTGATTCATTCTCAGGTAGCCTAGGGTGGCCTTGAGCTCACAGATGTCCATCTGCCTGTCTCCCAAGTGCTGAGTTTAAAGATGTAGACACCACTGCCTGTCCCCTATAGCTAGCTAGTAGCTTATGTGGCTTTGTGTGTGTGTGTGTGTGTGTGTGTGTGTGTGTATGTGTGTGTATGTGTTTGGCTAACTAATGGCTTAGTGTGTGTGTGACTTATTAGTGGCTTAACTCTGTACTCTGATCTTCAAGTTTTATTTATTAAAATACAAATAAAATCACACTTCCAGGATCTTCTGTGCCTGTGCCTTTTAAGTCTCTGGTGGAGTTCTGAACCTGAGCATCTTTTCTTTGCAATTCCCATGTGCATCGCACTCATCTTGGGGTGTGTGTCTGTCAGCCCACTTCCTCAACCTTGTTTTAACCCCTCAGAATCTCTTTGGATCTCTCAGATAGTCAGAGCTGAATTTTGCTTTGTGAGCCAGTCAGAGTCCTTCTAGCAAATATTCATTTTTATTAATACAAATAATATTGTAACATAAATAATATAAGCCATATAATGCTAGAACCAAACATTATAAGCAAAATAATATAACAAAGACAGTATTACTGAAATGTGATAATTTTACAAAGAAAATAGTATATCTTTAGTATGTAATATAATTTAATATGTAATGTATTAATGATATTTCAATAATATAGCTGGAATATTATAAACAAAATAACCAAACTATTACCATCAAAGTAATATAAACAAAATTATTAGCAAAATAATGTAAGTAATTATTATAACCAAAGAGTATAACAGAAATAATGAAAGCAAAATAACATATCCAAAGTACTATAATAAGAATGAAAACAAAAATATGACTCAAATAATATTAAAAACATAGTAGAAATGTACTATAAGCAAGATGATGAACCAAAGTAATATTACCAAAACATTATAAAACACCAAATATAACCAAAATATTATAATCAAACAAATATAAACAAAATTTTATAATCAGACAAATATAAACAAAATATTTAACCAAAAGTATACTCAAAGTATTATAATCATAACAAAAAGAAAAGTGAAAATAGTGTAACAAAAACAATGTAACTGAAATATGAATAATGTCAGCTGTGTGCTGAATTGATGTGGTCTTTTTCTTGTTTTCAGTTCTATCTGCCTTACAGTGGTCTAGTCTGTAAGCATCACTGTGACCCTGGAATCTGCCCTCTGTGAGTCCATCTTTACTGTTCCTCAGTTTTCACCATCTTATTCCCAGTGTTTGGGTGACTATAGACCCTCATCCCCTCACCTCCTCCTCTTCACCCATTTCTGCTTCTGCCTCCCTCATTTGCAAGTTGGGTTGTTTCCCTATGGCAACAGCCTGCATTTCATGGGATACCCTTATCTCTATCGTTCTTTAGTATTTCCCATCAGCACTGGTCAGATTTTTCCACCATATTCTGGGATAAGCTGGCATTGTAGAACCTGGTAGACTATTTTAGAGAGCCACTGACAAGAGTTTCCAAGACAGGGCTTGCTCAGTAGGTAGACCTGACCTCATCCTCTGACTTCAGTCATTTCTTTGTTCCAGGTTTCCTGCTACATCTCAGAACCTGGACTGGCTTGAGTTCTTCCTCCTCGGTCCAGGACTCCTGAACTTTATGTGATATTGTAGCTTCCTGTCCTCAATCACTGAAGATAATGGGTTTTTTTTTTTTGGAGCCTTCCAAGTTGTTATGGAATCCAGTGAAGGATGGTCAAGGTGGAGACCTCTGTAGGCTACCATCTTGAAGCCTGAGCTTCATTGACAGTATTGGTGTCCAGCTTCTCATTGCTGAGGCACATCCTCTTCCTGGATCCTTCATCCCGAAGTTATAAGGAGAGCCTGGAGTGGAATGTGGGGTTCTGCAGGTACTTGTATCGTAGGGAAGAGCTCTTGTGTCTTGTTGAGGGGAGGAAATGGCAGGGGTGAGCAGGAGCTACAAGGAGAAAAAGAGAAAAAGTGTTGTTAGGATAGAGGCAAACTCCTGCACATCATACCAAAAGTTCATAGTGGGCAAAACTATAGAAGATCATGTCACTTCTCACTGCTCCAAGTGACAATACCCAAGTAGCTGTGACTACTGCTACTCGATTTGGAATCCCGAGATCTCTTCTGTATATGTATGTGGTGCGTTTTGCCATTCTAGGAAAGTTCTGGGAATAAGATAAACTTTCCACTGGAAACTGGGTTTATCTTATAATGCAGAGTCCCTGATTTCATTTTTACCCTGACACTCTTGATCCACAGGGACAGATGGGGCTGTAGCATGGCAGGATATTTAGGGGTTAATTTAGCACAACCATATGCCTGGAAAAAGAGACACTTAGCATTTCGCTAGAGTTCTCTCCCCACTTGGAGTAAATCTAAATAGAAAGGGAAAGTTCAACTAAATGAAGTGCGCACATTGGCGTGTGATGCCAGACGGGGTTGTTTCTGCTGTGTCATGGTTAGGACTTGCTCTGGGAATTCCCTGCCCACTCCCTCCTTTTCCTTCCCAGCACTTTCACTGTTTGCAGAGACTAGTGATCCCATGACTTCATTTGTCCATGGAAATGTGGCCTGATCATGTCTTTCATGGACCCAGCTCAGTGAACTTCCCTTCATTTGAGAGCTAAACATACAAATCCTAAGAGCAGAGGTGGGAATTTCTTTTCTTTCCTAAGAGCCACACGGTGAGGGTCTCTTCTCCAGAGTGTATTACTCAGTGTTTCTCATCGAGATATATTTTCAAATATCACCTGAGCTCTAACAGGGGTTGTTTCCTAGACAATATGAGTTCAATTTTATTTCTGCTAATAAAAAAAAAAAACACAAGAAAAAGGGACACGTAAATTGAAACCTTATGTCATGAATTGCATGGTCCTGTGATGCAATCCAGTTGGAGAATTGGGATTTAAATACTTTCTGCAACTCAGCAGTGCTCTTATGCCTATATGCTGCCATCTAAGAGAAAACTCCAAGATAGGCAGGTGGCAGCAGAGCTCCTTCTCATGTCCACGTATGACCAGATTACAGCTTCAGGAGCCCTGGCTCGTCCATGAGTGTGGAGCCCCTGACCAGCTCCACTAACCTGGCTCATGTGCAGCCTCATGCTCCATGGCCCTGCTGACGGTTCCCACGTCTGGGAACCTAAGGGGCGCTCTGTCGCACCCGACTCCAGACCCAGTGGTGTGGATTCTGGTTCTGGATCTGAAAGGGAAATGAGAGGTGAGTCCAGGAGGATGGACTCATCCTTGTTCTTCTCTGGGCAGCACCCTGTCTACCCACTCCCCTGGCTGATCCCTGGCAGACCTCTTCACACTCTTGTCGTGTGACCCAGGCTCGGTAATCTATGACTTGGAGGAACTCCCTCTGCAGTCTTTGGAAGTCCTTGTATAAGTCCTGCCATGTGTCTGTGCCCAGCAGGAATTGAAAGATGCTCCTCTTGGATATAGGGTCATCCTCTTCCATGTCACAGGCGATGTAGCTGCCACAGGAAAGGTGAAGTATATATCCCTAACTGTGACAGTGGAAGCCAGGTGGGAGCATGTAGTTCTAGAGATAGGGTGGAGAAGTAGTCTGTGCAGGGTGACCTTGTCAAGACCATCACAGGGCATCCTGGTACAATGCCTTCAGGACCCATTCACTTCTCAGCCTGGGCAAAGGTACCTTTCTGTTTACTCATTCTTAATTCTTTTTTTTTTTTTTNCTCTTCCAGATGCCTCTGACTGTGCTCTTCCTCATCTCAACAATAAATCCTTCCCCTCAAACATTGGAGCAGTCATGGCCTCACTTTATACGCATATGAAATTAATGATTGACAGGTATATTGGGGGAAAAGAATCCCTTCAGAGGGAAACATGATTACTCCTTATCATAGAATTGTGTACATCTTGATAGAGATCACAAAAGCACACGAGACATACAACTGCACAGAACTAAATACACACACATATGAGCAGCAGCATGTGAACATGGAAACCTATGTAAGGTTTGTGACCAATCTCCATCTCCCTGGGGTATTGAAAGTTCTTATCATGAGGGAGAATTTGGAAAGGGGATGTATGATCTCTAGGTATCAACATATAAGATTTTAAAGGTGACTTCATTATAGCATGATAATAGCTAAAAACAAATAACACAAGAAAAGAAAACAAAGAAACTTGGTGAGTAGCTTTGTACTTCAGACAAGGAGTCAATTCTTGATCTTGTGATTCTAAATTGATTTTCCCAGGATATTACTTTTTTTTTGAAATCTTGAAAGATTTGATTAGGAACAAGGTGAAGTATAAAAAGAAGACAGCAGTGAGACAAGAGAAGATCACTTGAGTGTCCAGAGGAATGCCACCCCTTTATCCCAGGTGTCCGTGGCCTATTCCTTGGGTGTGTTTCTTTCATAAATGAGAGAGTAAGTTCTGTTGGAATGGTGTGATGTCATCTGTGTCTTCAGAATGTTTGAGCTCCCTTAGCTACAGCCAGTGCTCTCCTTACAGTTGTGAGACTGAGCTCTGGGAAAGCTCTGAGAAAGCCGTGTGGAGCTGGATCTTGAGGGAGCAGAACAGGTGATCACACGGTGAGTGTCACCCAGTGCTAAGCTAGACTGAACGTCAGGGCTCAACTACATCCGTTCAGAGAGAATAGGAGGTGTATCAACATACCCTAGAAGTCTCCAGAAGGACAACTGGTGATAGGATGGAATGGAAACAGGTTTTAGAGCAGGGAAAACAGAGACATAATGTGAACAAAAGGGAGGATAAAGTGAAAGCGGGGAAGGTGATGGAGGAGAGTCTAGCAATGACTGTCCTTGATAAAGAGCCATAAGGAAGATGATGTGGGCCACATGGATGTCAAAGCAGGTATGTGCCCATCATCCCTGGACACTGAGGGCTCTTTATTAAGAGCCAGTTGCAGCCAAGTGACTACTTGTCACTCTGTCCTCAAAAGGAGATCAATTCCTGAGTAATGGTCAGTAAGCCACCAGTTCCCACTGAGGCCACATCTATGATTACTGAGATGCTTCTGTCCTCACAGCTACTCAGGAGAGTAGCCTGCAGGCCTCAGGCACAGCTACCTCTGGTGTTTTATAATGTTTTGGTAACATTACGTTGTTTATACCATGTTTCTTATAATATTTCTACTACATTTCTCTTATGCTAATTTGGATATATTATTTGAGTCATAATGGTTTTGTTACATTATTTTTATGATAGTATTTAGGATAAGTTATTTTGTTTATATTATTTTTGTTTTAAAAATGATTATTATATTTGTTTTTATTATTTTGTTAATAATTTTCTTTGTATTATTTTCATTATAATGGTTGGTGACCTTATTTGTTTAGGTTATTTTGATTGTAATATATTGGCTATATTATTTAAATTACATTATTGCATTACATATTAAATTACATTACATATTACATATATACTATTTTAATTCTAAATTTTATGATCACATTTCAGTAATACTGTCTTGGTTATGTTATTATGCTTATGTTTGGTTCTAACATTATATGGTTTATATTATTTGTGTTACAACATTATTTGTATTAATAAAAGTGAATTACTTATTAGAAGGACTCTGACTTAGAAAGCAAAATTCAGTTCATGACTATTTGAGAGATACAAAGTGATTCCGAAGGGTTAAAAGCAACGTTGATAGCCAGGCATGGTGGTGTTCGTTTTTAATCCCAGGACTTGGGAAGCAGAGGCTGGAGGATCTCTGTGAGTTCGAGGCCAACCTGGCCTACAAACCTAGTTTCAGGACAGCCAGGGCTGTTACACAGAGAAACCTTGTCTCTGAAAAAAGAAAAAAAAAAAAGGAAGGTTGAGAAAGCAGCTGGAAGTTACACACTCCAGGATGAGTAGGATGCACATCTGGATTGCAAAGGAAAGAACCCAGGTTCAGAACTCCACCAGAGACTGTAAAGGATATATGGAGAGAAGAGACTCTCTATATCAACTCCTGGGAATCAGGAGGGTAGCTAGGCATTAAACTACATTCATCCACACAAATTCATCAAAAACTAGTTGATTGAAAATAAGAATATGAGAGGTGATTACTATGCCTAATCAGTGTCCCACCATCCACTCAGGACACAGCCTGGTGGGGCATCTGGTCCCACAGCCTGACTCTGCTTTGAACACAATATGTAGTTTAAATTAAGTCTCTATTGTTCTATTTACTAACAAAGAGTAGGAAGTCAGATGTGCAGGTGAAAACCTTCTAGATCAGAGAAGCCAAGAAGCAACCACCTGACCTTGATTTTTGGTGGGAGACACAGAAAGAGAAATGTCTCTTCCTTTGGCACAGGACCAAAAGGAAGTTCAAGGTCTAGTTCCTGCCCTTCCTTGCTGGTGTATCTTCTCTATTCAAATTGTTGGCTTCTCTGTAGCTAATATCAGCTATCACTGGTCCCTCCCCCTGATTGAGGTAAACTTTATTAACAGTCTGGACTGTCACAATAATATCAAAATATTGCACATTTCCCTGCTTTTGTCTAAATAAAAAGGAAAGATTTTTGAACTATAACATAGTAAAACTATACACAATAATTACTATTATCAGGGAATAATTATATTTACAATATCAAGTCCATTTGTATATGGCAATTTCAGAGAAATGGCTCCATTATCTATCATATGTTTTGAGTCTATAGTTTTATACCTAAACTATATTGTATCATAACGTATACTATCATCCTAAATCTATATTTTAGACCTAAACACATCTTTTTAGATAAACAACTTAAGTTTTTATGTTTTGCAACCTTATAAAATTTACATCTCTTATGTAAGCTTTTTTCTGAATTTGTGACCAGGAAAACTGTAACTATAACTATCTAGTCTTCAACCCCATCAAAGAACTGAGAATGAGTAAACAGGAAGTGCAGAGCAAGTAATATCCAAAAACTACAGAAATGACAGAAACAGTTGGCTGTCTGAACAGTCACCCAAGGTTCCTCAGTAATACTGGAACATCCATCTTCAGCCTACAAGCCTAGAATGTCTGACAGAATTTTTTATAAAACAGAAATTTTGAAGGAATGTCCTACCTTGTCTTCGCAAAGTTCAGCAGTCATTTTCTTTTGTATTCTCCTTGTCCAATTTGGATACCAGTGTCAGCAGTCGAGGCAATTTGTCCAGTGTCCTAATTTGTCACAATGAAACCAAACTCGATATGAAGGTTCTTCTATACCCATTATCCTTTCTTGAAGTAAACTGGAGATGCTAGAAACAGCCATGCCTCACAGTTATGAAAAGCCTTAGGTTATTAAAACATCTTAAATGCCATATTCTATAAGTCTCTGAAGGGGTTTAAGATCATCTATCCAATATGTGAACATATATATGTGTGTGTGTGTATATATATGTATATATATACATATGTATATATATAAAATCTGTTTGACCTTAAAGAAAGAAACCTCAATTTTGATTCTTATAGATGACTAACTACTAATTACTAATTTCTTAATTGTTCAAAATACTTTGTAATAATAGCCTTTAAGGAATACCACTTTACACTATATTTTGAAATGAGTTGCATATGTACAATACCCTAAACAAGAGTAAAAATATATACAGCATGTTATTTTTTAAAAAACTTAACTTTGTATCATCACTCAAAAATCTATACCAAAATACTTAAAGTTTATGATTAAAGCTATTTAGTTTAGAAGTATATTCAAGAATCTACTTTTATCCTATCATTTCTATATCCCCCTTTTTGACCTTTTTAGAAAAAGATCCCTGAATCTGACCATCTTTGTTTAGTTTCCTCCCTGACCATAACCAATAAGAACTTGGAAGTAACCCGCCTAAACAATGACAAACATCCATCAAACGAGTAGAAATCACACAACCCATCTCTTCGGAATGTGGGCTTTGCATTCTCTAGATTGCTTCCTACTCTTTGGGGTCCATAGCATCTTTAGGGAACCCTGAGAAAATTGAGATAATAATCAAGATCTTCCTGATAGATCTAGCTGTATTACTTTTTGTATAATCTCTGTGTGATGCAAAAGGGTAGAACTCATCTCATGTACTGGCTTTCAAGTTGCTCTGGATGTAGAATTCTGAGGAAACTGCACCAGAGACATTCTGAGAGGCTAGATCATATTGGCTAATTGTNGACCGAGTAGTCCCTTGAAACTCAACTACTCTATGACTGAGGGTCAACACTTAGTCCTCATGGGGGTGAGGACAAATTAGTTCCCACGTGATGCTCACAGGGCCAGGAAGAAGTGGATCCTGTTGTAGAGATGTCCAGGCAGCCCAAGTCGGCCAAAGTACTCCACCACCATGGACAGCAGGTACTGTGTGGACAGAGAGCAGGTGAGGGAAGGCAGGCAGTAGACAACAGGGCAAGAAATCTCAGTGGGGCCTGGACCTTCTGTAGCTGATCATTATACTCCAAATTATACACAGAAAGGGGAGCAGAATACATTCGCTTTGTGGATGTGAGCTAATTGGAAACCAGGAAGGAATTCAGGGGATATAATGGGGATGAGCAGCATGTCTCTGTTGCCTCGGTCCTGGAGAGCAGTCCTGGGTTATCCTGGCCTAGTACAGTCTTATCTTTTCTGTGTATCTCCCAGGGCTGTGACTGCAGAATATCTGAGGTTCCAGGTACCTTGTCAGTCACCCTGAAGTAAATGTCAGCTTCCAAGAAGTTCTGGACCACAGGATCCTCTGCAAAGAAAGCAAGCATGAGAGAGACTTGGAGCTCCCATCTGGTGGACCATGTGTATGATTGTGGTGGGATCTATGTAAGAAATGTGTGGCCTCTAGACCTTTCTCCCTGAGATGGATACTGAGATGAAGCAGGACCTCTCATAAGGTCTTAACCTTCCTATCAAGAACACAGTTTGTTCTTGTCATTGACTCACCCATGCTGCTTTTATGTGTTGATGTTAGTGTTATTGATTCCTGAGCTTGGTCAATGATGGCATTTGATACTTTTTTTCACTGAAGTATGTCTCTCAATGTTAAATTTTACTTCACTCAAAACCTTAGGTGGGTCCTAGATTACTACCCCACTATCTTCCCATTTACCATATTGTGACTGTACCAAGTTCCCCTGCTCTGTATGATGACTGACTCCTTGGGCAAAGATGAAGAGTTCATAGCTCCATGCTTACAACCTCCCAACATCCCTCTAGCCTGGGTCCCCTCTCCCTGTGAGGTAGGGACCAGATTCTCCTGCTCCACAGAAATTCATTTGTCTTTGAGGTCGTTCCTGTAGGCACCATTTTCTAACAAAGACGTGCCCTTGGGAGGTCCTGTGTGTTTCACCAGCTGCCAGGCAAATAGCGCTTGCACAGCATGGGTCTTCTGCAATATCCCTGACCCTCAGAGGGTGCTGTCTGATAGGGTGCTCAAGGTGTTAATGCATTCTGTCCTCTACCATTCAATATGGTAGCCCACAACCACATGTAGGCCCTGAACACAGAATGACAGCTGATGAGACTGGGGAACTGAATGTACATCATCTGTTTAATTCATTTAGCAGATGTAAACAACTGCCTGTGACTGGTAGACGCTGTACTGGGTAGTGTATCTGGGTGTTGTTGACAATCTGCCACACTTGGTCCCAGATCTATGACCTGATACCACCTAGAGAGACCTGCTATGCCTTACTAGTTCCATAGAGTTTTCCTGTCTTCTTGCTGTTCAACCTCAAGGTGCCATGGCCTTCTGAACCTTTCCTGTGAAGTTATCAAGAGCTAAGAGCAAATTTATTTTGTAAATGTTTAGTTTTTTTGTTTTGTTTTTGTGTCTCCCTGCTAGTGCATGACCAAAGCAGGGTTGAGTGACATTTCCTCATTCTCCAGTCTCTACTGTCTTGAGTGTTGGACTTGGTCTATGAGTAGAGAAGCACCATTACTTCAATACCCACATGTGAGCCTGGTTTCTTCTCTCTAAGAACTTGTCAGAGAAAGGAGAAAGCTCCAAAAAACAAGGGGGCCTTCATCTGTGTTACCTGGAGACCCATGAGCATTCTGGGGATGTTTTAAGTACAGCTCCCCTACACCCTATTCTCAGTTTGAGAATTGGCCCTAAGTATCCAATCCTGAGTTCAGAGAACCCACCCAGAATTTGGTAGAAGGCTTCAAGATCCTCAGGCCGGTAACTGAGTCTTCTCTTCTTCTTTACTGTGAGTTTTGTTCCCTCGATACGGTCCACAGTCCATATGCTCCTCTTCTTCCTCCTGGGGAACTTCAGCTCTGAGGTAGCTCCAGGGGTGGCTTCAGAGGTGGATGTGCCTGAGACCTGCAATCTGCTTTCCTGGGTAGCTGTGGGCACAGAATCTTCTCAGTAAGTGTGGATGGACAGTGAGAATCCTGGCCACTTCCTGATCATTACTCAGGAATTGTTTACTTCATGAAGACAGAGTAAAAGTAGTCACTTGACTGCAATTGGCTCTTCAAACAGAGATACAGTGTCCAGGGAAAATGGGCACATACCTGCTTTGACATCTACCATTGCCTTTGCCTTCTGGACTCTCTTGCTCTTGGCCTGCTGCTCAGGGACATCCCCTGGAGAGTCATCACTGGAGATAAGAATGATGTTGTCTTCTGGATCTGCAGGAAGAGGAGACCTCATGTGACCACAAGAGGGACAGCCTGGACATGGCAGAGTGTTTCCCTTCTCATAATTCCATGTGACATTGAAGAAGTCTGGGAGGAATGGCCTTCACTCATCCACAGAGGAGACTAGAAATTGAGTTACTATGGACTATTCTTTGCCAAGCCCCAGATGATCTCTGGTGCCTCTTTTTCTGGATCATTCTGTTTATAAGAAATCCCTATCAGACAGAAGAATTTGTTGATCTTTATCTACCATGGCTACAAAGGTGACCAAGGAAATGATGTCCAGGCTCACCAGAACAGCCCTGGCTATGGCTCTGTAGAACTTGATTTTGAACAGCTTGTGTAGATGGAGGGACTCTGCATAGTGGCCATGCTGTATCATTCATACTGGGACATGAATGCCAATGGGTATGCAGACACATACCGGTTATGACATTCTCCTGTTTTCTTTTTTTTTGCCCACTGTTGTTCATGGATCTCTGCTCAGGGACATCCCCTGGAGAGTCATCATTGGAGATAAAAATGGTGTCATCTTCTGGATCTGCAGGAAGAAAAGACCTCATGTGACCACAAGAGGGAAAACCTGGACATGGCAGAGTTCTCATAATTCCATGTGGCATCTGAAGAAGTCTCAAGGAATGGCTTTCCCTCATCCACAAAGGAGACTAGAAATTGAGTTACTATGTAGTATTCTTTGCCAAACACCAGCTACTCTCTGGATCCCATTTCTCTGGATCCTTGTGTCTGCAGAAAACCCCTATGGAAGAATTTGTTGATCTTCTATCTACCATAGCTACAAAGGTAGCCAAGGAAATGATGTCCTGATTCATGAGGACATCTTTGTTATGGCCCTGCAAAACTTGATTTTGATCAGTTTGGGAAGATGGAGGGATTCTGCATATGAGCATGCTGCTTCATTCATACTGGGACATGTCAGGGGGCATGTAGGCACATACTGGTCATGACATTCTCCAGTTTTCTTTTTCTTTGTCCGTTGTTCTTTTTGGATTTCTGGTCAGGGCCATCACCTGCAGAGCCATCCATGGAAGTCCTAATGCTGCTGGCTTGTAGAGCTGCAGGAAGAGAAGACCCGCACATGAGCCAGGCCTGCTTTGCCAATGCTGGGCTTTTCCCTTCCCATACACATTGTGGAATTTGCATGGAACATCTGAAGATATCTAAGAGGTTTGTCCCCCTAACTCCCATATGCACTTATTTACAAAGGTGGCTTAGAAAGAGTTCCTATGTACCTTTTTTTTTTTTTTGAGACAGGGTTTCTCTGTAGCTTTGGAGCCTGTCCTGGAACTAGCTCTTGAAGACCAGGCTGATCTCGAACTCACAAAGATCCGCCTGCCTCTGCCTCCCGAGTGCTGGGATTAAAGGCGTGCGCCACCACCGCCCAGCTCTATGTACCTTTTTTTGGCAAGCAAATACTATCATCTTGCACCTCTTTCCCTGTGTCATTTTGTTTGCAGGACTCCTTTGTGGAGAGAGTTGACATCTCTGATCTTCTTTCTGACATAGCTATAAAAAGTAAATAAGAAGTTACCTCTTCCTCACCAGGACACCATTGTCGTACCCCTGTAGAACTTGACTTGGGTGCTGAGGAAAAGGGTGGGGCTAGGTGTCATGGCCATGCTGATCAATGGTTCATTCATCTGGGGACCAGTGTTCCAGCAACAAGGGTCATACACACCTGTTTTCACTTTTCCACGTCCTTTTTTCTTTTGACCTTTCATTGTGTTATGAAGCTTCAGTGTGGTATCTGAGGCAGTTGTTGTAGATATAAAGGAATCCTGTCTTCTTTGCTTTCCCAAGCAAGACAGGAGCCCACCCTTATTCCAACCTCAGGCTGTTTCTGTGTATCTTATCCTTTTTCTAAAACAAAATAATAAAAAAAAGTTGTAATAGTGGTTACATGGTTCATGGTAGAAGACTTTTCTTTTGTGGTGATGAGATTTGTACATAAGGGTTTCACACATGCTGGGGAAGTTCTCTACCATAGAACTATAACCCATAATTATTGATTCCTTATGGAATTAGAATTTAATCGGTACATAAAGAAGTCCCTACTTAGTCTTTATAATCTGTCAGGTAAGGACGTTCATTTGACTGCCTTATACAGTAGGTAATTTCTGGACTTGCCTAGTGTGTGTCATTGGCTCTGGCTTTGCCACTGTAGATTTTACAATGCTAAGAATGGCTACTGAGCATCAGTCATATTCCAGTAGGCTCAGGCTGGATGACTTCACACACCTGTTTTCTTTGTCATTCTTCTTTCCATATATCTATGAAACACTATAAATTCATAGGCAGGTAAATGTCCCTAAACATGCAGATCCTGTGTCCCACATCATCTTCCTTATGGCTGTGTCTTAACAGTAGCCTTTGTTAGACAAGATTCTTCTTAAACATCCTCCCTGTTTTTATTTATCTCCCCTTATTTACATTTCTCCCTGTTCTCTGTTTCCCTTAATCTAAAACCTGTTTCCATTCTCATCATATCACCTGTTGTCCTTCTGGAGACTCCCAGGGAGTCTCTGACATAGCTCTAAGACTCTCTGAAGGAATGTAGTTGAGCCCTGACATTCAGTCTAGCTTGGCATTGGGTGACACTCTCCCATGTGATTACCTGTTCTGCTCCCTCAAGATCCAGCTCCTCACAGCTTTCTCAGAGCTTTCCTAGAGCTCAGTCTCACAACTGTAAGGAGAGCACTGGCTGTTGCCAAGTGATCTCAAACATTCTGCAGACACTGATGACATCACACCATTTCACCAGAATTTATTCTCTGATCTATTAAAGAAACATACTCAAGGAACAGTCCATGGACATCCTGAGTATAGGACTGGTGTGTCCTTTGGACACTGAAATGATCTTCTCTTTTCCCACTGCTATCATCTTTATAGACTTCTCCTTTTTCTTTAGATTTTGGTGTATTGATACAAGTTTAAAGTTATTTTTTGCTGTAATATATGTATACTTCTATTGTTGTTTGGTGTATTGTGCTATATAACTCATTTAAAATTAATGTATGCTTAAAAATACAGATTAATAATCTTCTATAATAGTCAAACAAAGTCATATTATGTATATTTTCAATGTCATATACAGATATATTTAGATAAATAGTTGATCTTCAATGACCTACAGAATATGATATTTAATATGTTCTGTAACTGACAGCTTTTCATGACAGTGATACGTATTTGTTTCTGGCAGTACCAATCTATTTCAGAGAAGATGGTGGACATTGAGTAACTCCACATGGAGTTTGTTTTCTTCATGGCAAAATCTAGGCACTTGGGCAAAGAAATTGCCCTTGCCTCAATTCCTGAAAGTATACTTCCCAAACTGGACCAGTAGTACAGAAAATAAGGCATCTGCCAAACTTTGCCAAGACAAGGTAAGACAATCATTTCACATTTATTCCTTCTCAGAAATGTCTGTCAGATATGCTAGACCTGTAGGCCAAAGTTGGATGTTTCAACTTTTCGGAAGAACATAGGATGACTGTCCATGTTGCCAAATATCCCTGTGTTAGTCAAGAGTTCACCATTCTGGGGTCTTTGGCAGAGTTGAAGACTAAATAGTCATAAAATTTTCTATAGTTATAATAAAAGTTAAATTAGATATAATTGTTTAAAGTTCCAAAGATAAGATAAATAATAGAATATTTTCTATAATTTTGCCAAGTGCTAATGAATTCTCTATTGTAACTATTGTTCCTATTTAATAACTGTTTTGTTATATATAGTTTTACCATGTTAAGGTTAAAACCCACCTTAGACAATAATGGTGAAGCACTGTCGAATAATCCTTCTGTACACCATGAATATGTATGACTCTGATTGGTTAAATAATGAAGATGACTGGCCAATACCTGGACAGAATAAGATTAGGTGGGAGAGCCAAACTGAGACTGCTAGGAGGAAGAAGGGTGGAGTCAGGAGTTCCCAGCAGATGCAGAGAGAAGCAAGATGGGCATGGTGTACTGAGACTAGATACCGACCCATGAGGCATAGCACAGATAAGAAATATGGGTTAATTTAGATGTAAGAGTTAGCTAGTAACAAGCCTGAGCTATTAACATAATTAATATTAAGACTCCATGTTTAATATTTTACAAGGAACCATCATGGTTCTCTTTCTCTCTCCTTTTTGTAATTATAAACTGATTGGTCCATTAGCTCAGACTTCTTATTAACTCTTATATTAGCCCATTATTCTTGTCTATGTTAGCCATGTGGCTCAGTACTTTATTCGGCAAAGCAGTCACTTCTTGCTTCCTCTGAGTCAGGATCACAACTGTAGAATTAAGCTTCCCTCTTTCCAGAATTCTCATTCCCCCTTCTCTACTTCCTGTCTGGCTACTGGCCAATTGGCATTTTATTAAAAATAATACAAGTAACAGGATAAAAGACCATTGTCCCGGGGCTGGAGAGATGGCTCAGTGGTTAAGAGCATTGCCTGCTCTTCTAAAGGTCTTGAGTTCAATTCCCAGCAACCACATGGTGGCTCACAACCATCTGTAATGAGGTCTGGTGCCCTCTTCTGGCCTGCAGATACACACACAGACAGAATATTGTAGACATAATAAATAAATATAAAAAAAGACCATTGTCCCACAGCACTTCCCCCACCTTTATTTTTTTTTTAAAAAAAAACAAGAATGCAAAATTCATTATCTTTTGTTTAGCTTTTCTCCTGACCTTTATCCATAATAACTTGTAACCAACACTCTAAATAGAGGAAAATATCCATAGTCTATTTTTTGGGAATGTGGGCATAGTTTTTCAGGCTACTTCTTTTTGATTGGGGGCACTGATAATCTTATGGGGACCTAAGGAAAATTTATAATTATGAGCAAGTAATGATTGGAGTATCCTGTGAGGCTTGATCATCTCAGGCAGCAGTCTGTTCTGGATGTAGAACTCAGACATCTGGGCTCCTATTGGAGATTTCCCAGGGGTCTTCCTTGATCAAACCTGATTTTTCTTTCTTTTTTTTTTATTGAGCTCTACATTTTTTCCTCTTCTTCCCTCCCTGCCTCTCCCCTCTTCCCTTCAACCTCCTCCAAGGTCCCCATGCTCTCAATTTACTCAGAAGTTCTTGTCTTTTTCTACTTCCCATGTAGATTAGATCTGTGTAAGTCTCTCTTAGTGTCCTCATTGTTGTCTAAGTCCTGTGGGATTGTGGATTGTAGAATGGTTTTCTTTGCTTTATGTTTAGAACCCACCTATGAGTGAGTACATGGGATAATTTTCTGTCTGTGTCTGGGTTACCTCATTCAAAATGATGTTGCCTAGCTCCATCCATTTTCCTGCAAAATTCAAGATTTTTTTCTGCTGTGTAGTACTCCATTGTGTAAATGTACCACATTTTCCTTAAACATTCTTCAGCCAAGGGGCATTTAGGTTGTTTCCAGGTTCTGACTATGACAAAAAATGCTGCTATGAACATAGCTGAGCATGTGTCCTTGTGGCACAATTGAGCATTCTTTGGATATATACCCAAAAGTGATATTACTGGGTCTTGAGTAAGGTGGTTTCCTAATTTACTGAGAAATCGCCACACTGACATCCAAAGGGACTGTACCAGCTTGCATTTCCACCAGCACTGCAGAAGTATTCCCTTTTCCCCACAACCTCTCCAGCATAAGTTGTCATCAGTGTTTTTGATCTTGGCTATTCTTACAGGTATAAAATGGAATCTCAGAGTTGTTTTGATTTGCATTTCTCTGATGACTAAAGATGTTGAGCATTTCCTTAAGTGTCTTTCACCCATTTTAGATTCCTCTGTTAAGAGTTCTCTGTTTAGGTCTGTACTCCATTTTTTTTAATGGATTATGTGTTGTTTTGGTGACCAATTTCTTGAGTTCTTTGTATATTTTGGAGATCAGATCTCTGTTTGATATGGGGTTAGTGAAGATCTTTCCCATTCTGTAGGCTGTCGTTTTGTCTTGTTGACCATGTCCTTTGCTTCACAGAAGCTTTTCAGTTTCAGGAGGTCCCATTTATTAATTGTTTCTCTCAGTGTCTGTGCTGCTGGGGTTATATTTGGGAAGTGGTCTCCTGTGCCAATGCATTCAAGTGTACTTCCCACTTTTTCTTCTA
>JAQHUG010000914.1:19300-45328 GCA_028555095.1 Dicrostonyx torquatus | reverse complement strand
GGATGGATTCTGTTTTCATATCCAATCTGTGAACCTGTGTCTTTTTATAGGTGAGTTGGGTCCATTTATGTTAAGGGATATTAATGACCAGTGATTGCTATCTCCTGTTAATTTAGTTTTTGTGGTTGGTGATGTTAATTTGTGTGTTTTCCCCTTTATTGGGATTTGCTGCCATGAGACCATCAATTGTCTGTGTTTTTGTTGATGTAGCCAACTTCCTTGGGCTGGAGTTTTTCTTCTAGTATTTTCTGTAGGACCAGGTTTGTGACTAGGTATTGGTTAAATCTTGTTTTGTCATGGAATATCTTGTTTTGTCCTTCTATGGTGGTTGACAGTTTTGCTGGGCATAATAGTCTGGGCTGGCATCTGGTCTCTTAATTCTGGTAGGTCTGCCTTTATATGTTACTTGGCCTTTTTCCTTTGCAGCTCTTAACATTCTTTCTTTACTCTGTATGTTTAGTGTCTTGATCATTATGTGGCGAGAGGACTTTTTATTTGGATCCAGTCTATTTGGTGTTCTGTAAGCTTCTTGTATCTTAATAGGCATATCTTTATTTAGGTAGGGAAAGTTTTCTTCTGTGATTATGTTAAATATATTTTCTGTACTTTTGAGTTGAACTTCTTCTACTTCTTCTAACCTATTATTCTTAGGTGTGGTCTTTTATGGTGCCCTATATTTCTTGTATATTTGGGGTTAAGCTTTTGTTAGATTTAATGTTTTCTTGACTGATGAGTATTTCCTCTATTGTATCTTCAGCACTTGAGATTCTCTCTTCCATCTCTTGTATTCTGCTGCTTATGCTTGTGTTTGTGGTTCTTAATAATTTTCTCATGATTCTGTTTCTATAATTCACATAATACACAAGGGGCTTGTGTTTTCTTTATTGTCTCTATTTTAGTTTCAAGTCTTGAATAGTTTCTTTCATATGTTTGATTGCTTTTTCTTGCTTTTCTTTAAGGGATTTGCTGATGTCTTCCAATTTTTTGTTTGTTTTTTCCCACCATTCTTTGAGGAAATTTCTCATTTCCTCTTTAAGCGTTTCAAACATTCTCCTGAAGTTATTTTTAGGTCATTTTCTTTTGCTTCATCTATATTTGATTGTTCAAGTCTTGCTGTTGTAGGGTCTCTAGATTTTATTGGTGCCATGTTGTTCTTTGTGTTGTTGCATGTGATCTTACCTTGTCTACTCATCTTTTCCTCTAATTGGTGTGGTTGTGGCTGTCTGTGATTCTGGTGATTAATCTTCTAGGTGCCAGTAAATCCAAAGCTCAGATGTTTGTTCCTCATGGCACAGTCAGTGCCACTGTTCTAGTAACCCCGTTGTTCTCTCTGTGTTCCTGGAAGTTTCTCAGCATTTCCGGGCTTTGCTCCACTCCCATGGAGTTTGCTTTCTCAGGCCTGCTCTGGCCTTGGTTGTCTGCTTAGACCTGTTTCTGTAAATGTCACTGGTCTGGATCCATTCCTGCAGAGGTTCCTTGCTTGGGGTTGGTCCACCAAAGGTCTCTGGCTCTGATCTTCTCCTTCAGAGGTCCCAGACTCAGGTATGCCTAGATCCACAGAGGACCTGACTCAGGCCTACTCCCTTAGAGGTTCCATGCTCATGCCTGGACCCACAGAGATCTCTGGTTTCTGCCTACTCTCTCAGATGTTCCAGACTCATGCCCAGACCCACAGAGGTTCTGGATCAGGCCTGGTTCCTCAAAGGTCCTAGACTCACGCCTAGACCCATGGGGGCCCTGGCTCAGGTCTACTCCCTTGAAAGTCCCAGATTCACACCCGGACCACTGTGGTCTCTGGCTCTGTCCCACTCACTCAGCTGTTGCTCTCCTGTACCTTCTCCTGTGGAGTTCGCTGTCTCGGGTAAATTTTGGTTGCTGTCTCTGTCATCCTTCCACAAATGACACTGGTCTGAATCTGTTCCTGCTCCCTTGGAGTTCACTGTCCCAGGCCTGTTCCAGCCCAGGTTGCTGACTCAGTTCTGCTCATTTTGAGTTTGCTGCCTCAGACCTGCCCAGATTTTTTTTTAACAACAAATTGAGAAGAATTCCAAAGACTGGTGGATTCTTCAATTCTTCATCTAGTTGCTCCTGTACTAGCTGTTCTAAAGCCTACAGTTTGTCTTCTGTTAAAGGCCATTATTTAACCCATATTGATTTCTCAGTTAACCATTTTATTAGCAGGGCCATTTGTACCCCTGAAGGTTTTCTAGTTCCTTTGTGTTCTTGTACAGTCTGAATGGCTGGTGAACTTTGTTTATAATACCTTTCAATATCCTTCCCAGAAACATGAGCTTTTGGTATTTCAGGAATGTTAATCTGGGTATTACACTGCTGCAACAGGTCACAGCCTCATAAATTCACTGCAATATTAATTATATGTGTCTTCAGCCTTTCTGTCCTTCTGGCCATATGCATACAAACCATCTCATGCTTCGTTTCACGTAAAATAGGGTTCCAATTCCTAGGAAATGGACATCTGCCTCTTGAAGAGACCAACTCAGATTTCAAGATTCTGGAGTAATTATACTCACATCTGCACCCATGTCCAGTAATCCCTCAATTACATGTTACTTATATGTACTCTTAGCTTTGGTCTTTGATCATTTATAACAGTCTGCCAAATAATTAGACACAATTTTGATGGCATGGATATTGCCTTATCTCTTAACCTAGTATTAGTTTTCAACAGATTCTATTTGTTAAATGCAACAGCACAAATTGTTTCAGATAATGTCTCAGCACCCTACAACAATGAATGAACTTTGTCTGTCAAATTAATGTTAACCTTTTCAATAATATTAATTTTTTCAGCTAGCTGTTCATTATTATTCTGTAAAGACTGTATCATTTTGAAAAATGCCTCATTCTTGGCTCTATTATTAAACTATTTTCTTAATGATACAATATGAAAGGCAAAACTAATTCCCCAAGTCAAATAAATGGATGTATAAGGAAAATCACCTCAGCATTGCAGAATATCATCCATAGTATAAGCAAAAGATTATTAAATTCCTGAATGGTGATATTGTTTCCTGTCATATAAATTTCAAAGTTATTAATTTGCTTGCTGCTGCTAGATTTCAGTAAGTTGTTATAGTTGTAATAATCTTTATTGACTAGCAGGTGTCACTGTTGCATCTATGTGGTGGTGAGATGCGAACAGTGGTGGTACAGAACTGTTTGTGCTTCTTTGGTTCAGTGCATTGGTTTTTGGTTTAACACTGACAAATCTGCTTTGCTTGACAGATTTAGAACATTTAAATAAATTTAGTTCAGGGAGCAAGGAGCCCAGAACTCACAGGGAACACAGACAGGAAGCTGCCCTAGTCACTGTGCAGCAGGGAAAGTGGCAGGTGGGGGGGAAGCGTTAGCAATCCTGGAAAATTGCCAAGTCACTGCAGGCTCTGCTGTGTCTTTGGTTGGGTTTGGCAAAAAGCCATTTAGTAGGTGAAATCAAGCCAGACAGGTGGAGTGGGAGACCTTCTGGGTCATGGACCTTTTTAGTCTTTTTTGGCCTATCGTCATAGGAGTGGATTTTGGACTCACATGGGTGCAAGAGGAAGATAGAAGTTACAATATAATCCCACAGTAGCTCAGAATTTCTTATAATAAAAGGTCATTTATTTAGGGGCAGACTCACAGATCACAGTCCTCTGCACGAATCGGGAACAGTAACTGAGTTCAGAATCTGGGCACGAAAGAGAAAGAGGGAGAGAGAGAGAGAGAGAGAGACAGAGACAGAGACAGAGACAGAGAGAGCTTTTCATCAGCATTTATAGTATGAGAGGCGATGCTGAGTTAGGCTAATATCTTAAAGGCTACTGGCTGAAGGACTTCCTACTGCAGTCTACTAACAGGTTTTGTTTAGCTGGATTTATATTGTGTCTTTGATCCATTTGAACTTGAGTTTTATTCATGGGGATATGTATGGATTTATTTTCATTCTACTACCAGTTATGCCAGCACCATTTGTTGAAGATGATTTGTTACCCATTGTAAAATTTTAGCTTCTTTTACAAAAATCAGGTGTTCATAGGTATGTGGTTTAATATCAGGGTCTTCAATTCAATTCCATTGGTCCATCTGTCTCTTTTCATGCCAATACCAAGCTGTTTTTATGACTATAGGTCTATAGTAGAGCTTGAATTTAGGGATGGTGATACCTCCAGAAGTTTCTTTATTGTACATGATTGTTTTGGCTCTCCTGTGTGTTTTGTTGAGTATTGTTCTTTTGAGGTGTGTGAAGAACTGTTTTGGAATTTTGATGGGGATTGCATTGAATCTGTAGAGTGCTTCTGGTAAGATTGCCAATTTATTACATATGTTTATACTATCTATGCAAGAACATGGGAGATCTTTCCATTTTCTGGTATCTTCTTCAATTTCTTTCATCAAAGACTTCAAGTTCTTTTTATATAAACCTTTCCCTTCTTTGGTCAGCATTACCGCAAGATAATTTATGTTGTTTGTGGCTATTGTGAAAGGTTATGTTTCTCTGATTCCTTTCTTGGTCCTTTATTCATTTGCATATAGAAGGGCTACTGAACTTTTGTGTTAATCTTGTATCCTGCCACATTAATGAATGTATTTATCAGCTGTAGGAGTCCTGGCATAATTTTTGGTGTCACTTATACTGTCTTATTATCTGCAGATAACATAAACTGTCTTCTTCTCTTCCAATTTGTATCCCCTTAATCTCCTCTTGTTGCCTTATTGCTACAGCTAGAACTTTAACTACTATATTAAATAGGTATGGATAGAGTAGACAGCCTTATCTTGTTACTGATTTTAGTGATATCACTTTGAGTCTCTCTCCATATATTTTGATGTTGGCTGTCTGCTTGCTGTATGTTGCTTTTATTGTGTTTAGATACATTTCTTGTATCCCTGATATCTCCAAGACCCTTATCATGAAGCGATGTTAGATTTTGTCAAAGTCTTTTTCAGCATCTAATGAGATGATCTTATAGTTTTTTCTTTGTTTATTTATACAATTGACTATATAGACATATTTTCGTATGTTGAACCAAACCTGTATCACTTGGATGAAGCCAACTTATTATGGTGGATGATTTTTTCCCCCATGGATTAGACTCGATTTCCCAGTATTTTATTGAGTATTTTTGAATCAATATTCATGAAGGAAATTGGTCTGTATTTTTCTTTCTTAGTTGAGACTTTGTGTGGTTTAAATAGCAGAGTAACTATGGCATCATAAAAAGAATTTGGCAATGTTCCTTCTGTTTCTATTGTGTGGATCAATTTCAGGAGTATTGGTATTAGCTGCTCTTTGAAGTTCCATGCACAACAAATTTAAAACTGCTAACCAAGATGGTCCATCCTCACAGACTCTCCATCCAGGACTTGAGAAGAGCTCTACACTTTCCCATCACACAGAGAGTAAAGTTAAAATAGTACAGAAGAACTTGATCATTTTCCCAGGAAGAACTTGATCATTATTCCAATGTTCTCAGTGTCCCCTAAAGATGATGTTGTAGTCTAGAATATAGGAAGCAGCCTAGAGAACACAACACCCATATTCCCAAGAGGGTGAGTCTCAGGTTTCTAGTTATTTGATGGATATTTGTCATATTATGGGTGTTACTTGCCAGTTGTTATTGGTCATAGTCAGGAAGGAAACTAAACAAAGGTGCTTAGATTCAGAGACCTCTTTCTAAAAAGATAAAAAAAAGCAACATTATGGAAATGATAGAGTGAAACTGTAGAATATGGAATCTGCCTTTAATCTGAAAAGCAACTATTATTCTCAATTATTTTACATTGTTATGCACTTTTGTATAATGATACAAGGTTGATGTTATTTTTGTTATACTGTATATGTGTTTCATCTCTTGTTTAGTGTGTTGTACATATGCAGCACATTTTAAATGCAATGTAAGATGCTCTTCCTTTAAGGCTATTATTGCAAACAGTTTAAGATAATTCAGAAATTAGTAGTTAGTGGTTAATTATAACAATCAAACTTGAAGTAATAAAAGTATGTTTTTCAAGGTCAAACACATATATATTTTGGATAGATGATCTTCAAACACTTCAGAGACCTACAGCATATGGCATTTAAGATGTTTTTAATGACCTAAGGCTTTTTATGATAATAAGACACAACTTCTCCTGGTAGTACCATTTTATTCCGAAAAAGGTTGATGGGTATTGAAAAACTTCCACATGGAGTTTGATTTCCTTGTGACAAAGTTCTCCACTAAGCAAAGAAACTGCCCTTGCCTCCACTGTTGACAGTATGGTGACCAAACTGTGCAATCAGAATATGAAAGAAAGTGTCTGCTGAACTTTGCCAAGACAAGGTAGCTAGTCCTTCAAAACTCTTGCTTTTCAAAAACACCTGTCAGGTAATGTAGGTCTGTAGACTGAAGATGAATTCCCCAGTGTTTCAGAGGAACCTTAGGTGACTGTCCAGGCAACCAGATTTTCTGTCATTCCTATAGTTTTGGAAGTTGCTTGCTCAACACTTCCTGCTTTCTTGGGTAATATTATATTCATTTCAGGCCTTCGACAGGGATAAGTACTAGATTTCCTTGTTACCAAATTCTGAAAAGAAATTTACCTAAAGTCGTACATTTTAAAGGGTTGAGAAGCATAAAAGCATAAAAGCTTAAGTTATTTTTAGGTCTAAATGGATATTTTTAGGATAATACAAGTTATGGCAGAGAATGGTTTCAGTATAAAACTTTAGATAGATAATGGAGTAATTTCTTTGAAGTTGCCAAGTACAGATGGATTTGATATTTTAAGTATAGTTCTTCTTCGATAATTGTATTTTTGTATATAGTTTTACTATGTTTGAATTTAAACCTTTTCCTCTTTATTTAGACAAATGTGGGGGTGGGTGGGGGAATGTCTTGGGATATTTTGATTGCACCTGACATTCCAGAATCAATAAAGTTTACCAGAAACGGGGATGAGCCAGCAACTATCCGACAGCCATTAGCAATAGAGAAACCAGAAATTTGGATATAGAGGATATAGAGGAAAGAAATGGCTGGGAGTAGGTTTGAGATTCCTTTTGGTTCTAGGACAATGTAATAAACAAGTCTCCTGTGGTGTTTCTGGCCAAAAAGCAAGGTCATCTGGTTACTTCTTGGCTTCTTCAATCTAGCAGGCTTTCACTGCACATCTGACTACCAAGCCTTTGTTGATAACTAGAATGGTAGAGACTTAATTTACACTTACATATTGAACCACTGCAGAGCCAGGTTGAAAACCTGTAGATCTGCCAGGCTGTGGTCTGAGTAGCTAGCAGTGTACTCACTGTGGGACCACTGGGCTAATGATAATCATAAAAAAAAATTCAGTAGATTCGTGTACAGCAACTAAGGCAGTAGAAAAGCATCAGTGTGGACTTACACTTGGGTCATCTATTTCATCGACCTGTGTGCTTTACTGCTATGGATCTGAGGTAGAAAATGGAAATCAGGCATAGTAATCACCTCCCATGTTCTTGTTTTCAGACTAGTTTAAATAAATTTGTGTGGATGAATGTGGTTTAATGCCTAGCTACCCTCCTGAAGCCCAGGAGGTGAGATTGAGAGACTCATTTGTCCATGTGTCCTTAACAGTCTCTTGTGGAGTTCTGAACCTGGGTTTCTTTCCTTTGCAATCCAGATGTGCATCCTACTCCTCTTGGTGTGCACACCTGTCAGTCCCACTTCTGCAACCTTGCTTTTAACGCCGCAGACAAGAGAAGAATTTTGCTTTGTGAGCCAATCAGAGTCTTTCTGGCAAATAATTCATTTTTATTCGTACAAATAATGTTGTAACACAAGTAATATAAGTCCTATAATGTTAGAACCAAACATTACAAACAAAATAAAGTAACCAAGACAATATTACTGAAATGTGATAATGAAATTTGATAATGAAAATATTATATGAGTGATATGTAATATAATTTAATATGTAATGTAACAATATAATTTAAACAATATAACCAAAATATTATAATCAAAATAACCTAAAAAGTAACATCACCAAAGCATTATGATAAAAGTAATAGAAACAAAATTACTATCAAAATAATATAAACAATTATAATAACCAAAGTTGTATAGCAAAAATAATTTAAGCAAAATAATATATCCTAAATAATATCATAAAATATTATCATAAAACCATTATGACTAAAATAATATATCCAAATTAACATAATAGATATGCAGTACAAATATTATAAGAAACAAGTTATAACTAAAGTAAGGTTAACAAAACATATAACATCAAAATATTATAACCAAAGAAATATAAACAAAATTTCAATCTGAAAGCATTTTAACAAAATGTTATAACCAAATTATAATCAAAATATTGTAACCTATTGTAGCAAAAATAACAATGTAAGCACTGCAGTCAAAACCATGTACCCGAAGTAATTTCAATAATGTCAGCTGTGTGCTGAATTGATGTGGTCTTTTTCGTGTTTTAAGTCCTATCTGCCTTACAGTGGTCTAGTCTGTAAGCATCACTGTGACCCTGTCTGCCCTATTTGCCCTCTGTTTGTTCATCTTCCCTGTTCCTCAGTTTTCACCATCTTGTTCCCAGTGTTTGGGTGACTGTAGACCCTCATGCCCTCACCTCCTCTTCTTCCTCACCCACTTCTGCTCCTGCCTCCCTTATTTGCAAGCTAGGTTGTTTCACTGTGGTAACAGCCTGCATTTCATGGGATCCCCTTTCTCCTATAGTATTTTGATAGTGGCTTCAGATCTCCACATAACTGTACTCAGCGTCTCAGTGTTTCCCATAAGCCTTGGTGTGATTACTCCAATATCTTGTGAGAATAAGCTGGCATTGGAGATCCCGGTAGACTGTTTGAGAGGGTTTAGGACAACAGTTTTCATAGAGATTGCTTGCCCAGTTGGCAGGCCTGACCTCATCCTCTGACTTGAGTCAGTCACTTTCCCAGTCTCCTGTTTCACCCCAGAGCCTGTACTGGCTTCTTAAGTTCTTCTTCCTCTGGTCCAGGGCTCCTGATCTTTGTGTGACATCGCAGCTTCCTGTCCTCAGTCACTGAAGGTAATATTTTTCCTGGACCCCTCAAAGCTGTTATGGGATCCAATAGAGAATTTTAAGGGTAGGGACCTTTAGAGGCTGCCATGCTTGAAGCCTGAGGTTCACTGGCTGTGCTGGTTTCTGGCTTCACATTGCTGAGGTCCGTCATCTCCCTGTATCCTTCATCCCAAATGTATAAGGAGAGCCCAGGGATGGATTTTGGATTCTTGGGGTGCTTATTTCATGAGGAGAAGCTCTGGTTTCTTGATGAGGGAAGGAAATGGCAGGGATGGGCAGGAGCTACTGTACAAGGAAAGAAAGAAAGTAGTGTAAGGATAAAAGACAAACTTCTGCACATCCCACACAATGTTCATAATGGGAAATACTATGGAATTCTCACTGCTCCAAGTGACAAAATACAAGTAGCTGTAAGTAATGTTGCTGGATTTGGAATTCCGGGATCCCTTGAGTGTGTGTATGAGGTGAGTTTTGCCACTGTTGCAAAGTGCTGGGGATGAAGTAAGATTCCACCCAGTGTGATTATCTTATACTGAAGGGTTCCTGATTTCATCTTTCCACTGACACTCACGATCTCCTGGACTGATGGGGCTCTGTCACACCCCGTAGTGTGGCAGGATATTTAGTGGGTTATTTTAGCACAAACATTGAGGAACAAGAGACCTTCAAGAATTTTACTGCATTCTCTCCCCACTTTGAGGATATCCAAACTGAAAGGGAAATTTCAACTAAATGAAGTGCACATTGGCTTGTGATGCCAGACGGGTTTGTTTCTGCTGTGTCATGACTTCCTCACAGAACTCCCTGCCCTCTCCCTCCTTTTACATGCCAGTGTTCTCTGTTTCTGAGAGTTAAAAACCAAAACACCAAACACATCAAAAAGGACATGCACATTGAAACTTTGCATGATGGATTGCATGGTCCCATGATGTAATTCAGTTGGAGAATTGGATTTGATTGTTTTTTCTGTATCTCAGAAGTGGTCATATGCCCATATGATCCCATTTAAGAGTAAACTCTAAGATAGGGAACAGGAGAATTCCTCTTTTGAACATACAGCACAGAATACAGCTTCAGGAACCCAGAGGACAGAGCTAGCCCATGTGTGTGGAGCCCCTGACCAGGACCTCCACTAACCTGGCTCATGTGCAGCCCCATGCTCCATGACCCTGCTGACGGTTCCCATGTCTGGGAACCTAAGGGGCGCTCTGTCGCACCCGACTCCAGACCCAGTGGTGTGGATTCTGGTTCTGGATCTGAAAGGGAAATGAGAGGTGAGTCCAGGAGGATGGACTCATCCTTGTTCTTCTCTGGGCAGCACCCTGTCTACCCACTCCCCTGGCTGATCCCTGGCAGACCTCTTCACACTCCTGTTGAGTGAACCAGGCTCGGTAATCTGTGACTTGGAGGAACTTCTACAACCTTTGGAAGTCCTTGTACAAGTCTTTCCATGTGTCATGTGTCTCTGCTCAGGAAGAATTGAAAGATGCTCCTCTTGGATATAGGGTCATCCTCTTCCATGTCAAAGGCGATGTAGCTGCCACAGAAAAGGGGAAGTACATGTCCTTAACGGTGACAGCCAGGGGCAGGTACAAGCATGTAGCTCTCGACATGGGTGGAAAAGCAGCCTGTGCAGGGTCACCTTAGAATAGAGCATTTCCAGGGCATCCTGGAACAAAGCCTGAAGGACCCATTCACTTCTCAGTCAAGGAAAATTACACTTCCGTTTTTCCTTCTTAAGGGTAGTAAAGATCCTTCATGATGTCAGGACCCTCCCTTTCCCCCTTCTGGGCCCTTGGAGGTTTCAACTACTTTATCGCTGAGTATCACCACTCAGGCCTTATGGAGTGAGGGGAGCTTTGTGAATGAGATTTGGAAAGGTTTGTTCCCGTGTGATACTCACAGGGCCAGGAAGAAGTGGATCCTGTTGTAAAGATGTCCAGGTAGCCCAAGTCGGCCAAAGTACTCCACCACCATGGACAGCAGGTACTGTGTGGACAGAGAGCAGGTGAGGGAAGGCAGGCAGTAGACAACAGGGCAAGAAATCTCAGTGGGGCCTGGACCTTCTGCAGCTGATCATTATACTCCAAATTATACACAGAAAGGGGAGCAGAATACATTCGCTTTGTGGATGTGAGCTAATTGGAGACCAGGAAGGAATTCAGGGGATGTAATGGGGATGAGCAGCATGTCTCTGTTGCCTCGGTCCTGGAGAGCAGTCCTGGGTTATCCTGGCCTAGTACAGTCTTATCTTTTCTGTGTATCCCCAGGGCTGTGACTGCAGAATATCTGAGGTTCCAGGTACCTTGTCAGTCATTCTGAAGTAAATGTCAGCTGCCAAGAAGTTCTGGACCACAGGATCCTCTGCCAAAAAAGCAAACGAGAGAGACTTGGATCTCCCATTTTTTGGGGGCAAGCGTGTGATGGTGAGGGAAACTTTGAAAGAAATGTGTGGCCTTCAGACGTCATCCCCATCCTCAACGTCTTTGAATTCCTGAGAGGAAGCAGGACCTATCTAAAAGGTCTTAACCTTCATATCAAGAACATAGTTTGTCCTTGTCGTTAACACAGCCATGTTGTACTTTCCTGGTGTTGATTCTTGAGCTTGTTCAATGATGGCATTTGATACTTTCTATTCAACATAGCTCTCAATGTTAAATTTTACTTCATTCAAACCTTAGGTGTGGCCTAGATCTCTGTGTCTGCACAGTCTGCCCATTTCCCATACTGAGACTGTACCAAGATCCCCATCTCTGAATGATGACTGAATCCTTGGGTAAAGATCAAGTGTTCATAGCTCCATGCTTACAACCTCCCAACATTCCTATAGCCTGGGTCCCCTCTCCTCTGAGATAGGAACCAGATTCCCCTTCTCCATAAGAGCTCATTTGTCTTTTAGGTCCTTCCTGGAGGCACCATTTTTTTAAGTAGACTTGTCGGTATGGGGTCCTGTGTGTGCTTCACCAGCTGCCCAGGCAAATAGCGCTTGCACAGCATGGGTCTTCTGCAATATCCCTGACCCTCAGAGGGCGCTATCTGATAGAGTGCTCAAGGTGTTAACACATTCTGTCCTCTACCATGCAATATGGCAGCCCATAGCCACATGTAGGCCCTGAACACAGAATCACAGCTGAGGATACCCATGAACTGAACGAAAATCGTCTGTTTAATTCATTTAACACAAAGTAAACAACTGCCTATGACTGGTAGATGCTGTACTGGGTAGAACACCTGGGTGTTGTTGACAATCTGCCACACTTGGTCCCAGATCTATGACCTAATACCACCTAGAGAGACCTTCTGTGCCTTACTAGTGCCATAGTGATCTCCTGCCTTCTTGCTGTCCCACCTCTAGGTGCCATGGCCTTCTGAACCTTTCCTCTGAAGCTATCAAGAGCTGATAGCATCTTTATTTGTAAAATGTTTGGGTCTTTTAGTTTTTGTGTCTACCCAACAGTGCATCCCCAAGACTGGGGTCAGTGATATTTCCAGTCTCTCTAGTGTGCACCATCTTGACTTGTGGGTTGTTCTGTGAGGAGAGAAGCACCTACATCAGTACTCAGGAGTAAGTCTGCTTCCCTCTATCTGAGAGCTTGTCTTAGAAAGGGGACCTCCACATAATAAGGGGGACCTTTATCTGTGTCACCTAAGAGCTCATGAGCACTGTGGCAAGGTTCAAATCAGTACTCTCCATGCCCCATTTTCAGTTTTGAACTGTCCCTAAGTATCCAATCCCGAGTTCTGAGAACCAACCGAGGAGTCGGTAGAAGGCTTCAAGGTCCTCAGGCTGGTAACAGAGTCTTCTCTTCTTGTTTATTGTGAGTTTTGTCTCCTCAATACGGCCCACAGTCCATATGCTCCTCTTCGTCCTCCTTCTGGAGAACTTCAGCTCTGAGACAACTCCAGGGGTGGCTTCAGAGGTGGCTGTGTCTGAATCCTGCAGGCTGTTCTTCTGGGCATCTGTGTGGACAAAAGCTTCTTAGTAAGCATGGATGTGACCACAGCAGGAACCCTGGTCACTTCCTGATCATTACTCAGGAACTAGTCTCTTTTTGAGGACTGTGTGACAAGTAGTCACTTGGCTGCAACTGGCTTTTCATACAGAGACCTCAGTGTCTAGAGAAGATGGGCACATGCCTGCTTTGACATCCACCATTGCCTTTGTCTTCTGGACTCTCTTGCTCTTGGCCTGCTGCTTAGGGACATCCCCTGGAGAGTCATCACTGGAGATAAGAATGATGTCTTCTGGATCTGCAGGAAGAAAAGACCTCACGTGACTATAAGAGGGACAACCTGGACATAGCAGAGTTCTTTTCCTCTCATTCCATGTGACATCAGAAAAAATCTGGGAGGCTGGCCCTTGCGCATCTACAATGGAGACTAGAAATTGAGTTACTATGTACTATTCTTTTCCAAGCACCAAATTCTCTCTGGTGCCTCTTTCTCTAGATCATTCTGCCTGGAGGCCACCCTTGTGGAGACAGATGAACCTGTTGATCATTTATCTGTCATAGCTACAACAGGGACCAAGGAAGTGATGTCCTGGCTCACCAGGATACCCTTGCTATGGCCCTGTACATCTGGATTTAGGACAGTTTGGAAAAATGAAGAGTCTCTGCATATTGGCCATGCTGTTTCATTCATACTGACATGCATGCAGACACATACCAGTCATGAAATTCTCCAGTTTCCTTTTTCTGTCACCCCTCTTCCTCTTGGATATCTGCTCACAGACATCCTTTGCAGAGGCATCCCTGGAAACCCGAATATTATTGGCCTGTAGAACTACAGGAAGAGAAGACCACACCATGAGCACAGAATGACCTGCTTGGCCACTTCCAGACCCTTCCCTTCTCATACACATTGTGGAATTAGCATATAATGTGAATATATCTAAAAGGAATTCCCCCCCCCCAAGTCCAATATGCACTTATTTACCAAGGTGGCTTGGGGTTGAATTCCTATGTACCTTTTTTTGTTAAGCAAACACTATTCTTTGGCACCTCTTTTCGTGAGTCATTCTGATTGCACGGTGCCTTAGGAGGGACAGTTGACCTTTCTGATCTTCTGTCTGACATAGCTGTAAAAAGTAAACAAGAAGTGACCTCCTGGCTCACTAGGAAACACACTGCCATGCTACTGTAGAAGTTGACTCAGGGTTGCTGGGGAAGAGGGTGAGGCTAGGTACAGTAGCCATGCTGTTTCATCCATTATTCATCTGGGGACCAGGGCAATTAACACCAAGGGTCATACACACCGACTTTCCCAAGTCTTTTTTTCTTTTGACTGTTCATTGGCTTCTGAAACCTTGGTGCTGTGTCTGAGGTAACTGGTGTGGGCATAAAGGAATCCTGTCTTCTTTGGTTATCCAAGCAAGGCAGGGGATCAGACTGATTCCAACCCCAGGCTATTTTTGTGTAGCTTTCTTTTTCTAAGACAAAATTATAATAAAGTTTGCAATCATGGTTTTTAGTCAGTGGCAGCTGAGATTTTTGCTTGTTTTGTTGTGATGATACTTGAATATAGGACTGCACATATGCTGGGGAAGTACTCTTCCATGGAGCTCTGCCCCATCAGTCTTGATTCCTTTTGAAATTATCATTTGATAAGATCCTACTTACTTAGTCTGTAATCTGTGAATGACTATAATTCACCTAATTTACACATGAGAACGTGATTTCTGGACTTGCCTAGGGCGTGCCACATGTTTGTGGATTGGCCCCTGTAGCTTTGCCATGATAAGAATGGCTACTGAGCATCAGTCATATTCTAGTAGGCTCAGGCTGGATGACTTCACACACCTGTTTCCTTTGTCATCCCCTCTTTCCATATTTTTATGACCCACTATAAATTCATAGGCAGTTAAATGTCCCTAAACATGCAGATCCTGTGTCCCACATCATCTTCCTTATGGCTGCATCTTAACAGCAGTCATTGGTAGGCAAGATTCTTCTTAAACATCCTCCCTGTTTTTATTCATCTCCCCTTGTTTACATTATTCCCTGTTCTTTGTTTCCCTTAATTTCCATTCTCATCATATCACCTGTTGTCCCTCTGGAGATTCCCAGGGAATCTCTCTCTCTCTCTCTTTTTTTTTTTTTTTTGGTTTTTTCGAGACAGGGTTTCTCTGTGGCTTTGGAGCCCTGCGCTGGAACTAGCTCTTGTAGACCAGGCTGGTCTCGAACTCACAAAGATCCGCCTGCCTCTGCCTCCCGAGTGCTGGGATTAAAGGCATGCGCCACCACTGCCCGGCCCAAGGAATCTCTTGACACAGCTCTAAGACTCTCTGAAGGAATGTAGTTGAGCCCTGACATTCAGTCTAGCTTGGCATTGTGATCACCTGTTCTGGTCTCTCAATATCTCGTCACTCAAGGCTTTCTCAGAGCTTTCCCAGAGCTCAGTCTCAACAACTGTAAGGAGAGCACTGGCTGTTGCTAAGTGAACTTAAACATTCTGAAGACACTGATGACATCACACCATTCCAACAGAACTTACTCTCTGGTCTCTGAAATAAACACCCCCAGTTAACAGATCATGGACATCTTGAGTAAAGATATCTCTTCTGGACACTCAAGTAATCTTCTCTTGTCCCATTGCTATCTTATTTTTATAATTCACCTTGTGCCTAATCAAATCCTGTATGATTGCAAAGGAAAGTATGTTCCTGGGAAAGGAAACTTAGAAATCATAGGATTAAACATTGACCTCTCATCTGTAGAAGAAAGCTACTCATCCAGTTTATTTTATCGTGCATTTGTCTTTAGTTACTATCATACTATAATTGAATTATCTCTCTGAAGGAGGGTTCATCTGTATTTCTGTGCTTTGATTGGTTAATTAAAAAAGCTGCCTGGGCCATTTGATAGGGCAGGACTTAGATAGGCGGGGAAAAGAAAAGAGGATGCTGGGAAGACTGGGTCAGAGCCAGTCGCCATGAGGCCCCCGCTGCAGAAGGAAGTACCGTAGATCCGTCCAGTAAGTCACCCACCTCGTGGTGACATACAGACTTTTATAATGGGTTAGTTTATGAGGTGAGGGCTAGCCGGGAAGAGACTGGAGATAATGAGCCAGGCAGAATTTAAATGAATCCAGTTTGTCATGTGGTTATTTCGGGTGCAGGCGGCCAGCGGCTGAGCGGGCCAGTGGCTGGCAGCTGGGGAACACAACACGCACCTCTCCCCCATAAGTACAACATCTCTCTGTTTGGTTTTTCTGAGACAGGGTTTCTTTGTAGAACAGTCCTGATTGTCCTGGAACTCGATTTGTAGACCAGGCTGGCCTTGAACTCACTGATATCTGCCTGCCACTGCCACCCAAGTACTGGAATTAAAGGCATGTGTCACCACTGCCTTGCCATAATCAAATCATTCTTAAAATTTTATATGTTGATATTAAGGTTTTATGCAGTTTCAAAACTTACACCTAGAGATTATATATAATCCCTTCTCCAAATTCCCTTTCATGGTAATGACTTTCATGATCATTCAGTACTGCAGGGGGAGATTGGTCACCAACATTATGTAGGTGTTTTATATTTACATACATGTGCTTATGTATCTGTATTTATTTCTGTCCAGTTGTATGTCTCATGTGTGTTCTTATGATCTCTATCAAGATATACACAATTCTATGACAAAGAATCATCATGGTTCTCAAAGGATTCTATTTCCCTAACATCCCTGGCAAACAATTTCATCTGTGTATAAAGTGAGGACACAGAAACTCCAAGCTATGGTTGAGGGGGAGGATATATTGCTGAGATGAGGGAGAGCACAGCCAGAGGCATCTGGAAGAGTTCAGAGCAGGGAGAGAAAGCAGTAGATTAAACATGGCCTGCATTTGGACCAGGCCATGAGAGGAGATGGGGAGATGGAGACCTTCAGAGAGGAGGAGACAAAAACAAAAGATGACCAAGGGAATGAAAGCCTGCAATGACAGGGTTATATAGGAAGGGAGGGTAGGAAGCCTGGGATCTTTAGAAGTTTTGGTTAGGGGTGGGGTGAGAAGAGCCACAGGTACTGAGTGCTTTGCTATACTAATAGATACCGCAGATTTCCATTTGACTTGAGTTTCTTTTGGACCTGACAATCTGCAACTCTATATATTTTTCCTTATCAGTATATTATGTTACAAGAGGAAGTCTGTAATGCAGGATGAACATTGTTCCTCAGCAACATTTCAGATCCATCTAAGTATTTGCAAGAATCAATAATTAATTTCTTTCGACTACTCCAATATCATATGTGTCCATGCATTGGTTAGTCATCCTGGCAATGAAAAATACCCGAGGCTTTCTGTTGAAAAAGAGGGTAGGTGGGCAGGCAAAATGGCTCAGCTGGTAAAGGTGCTTGCTGCTAAGCATCCGGATGACCTTTCCCTTGTAACAAGCTTAATGGGCTGAGGTCAGTCCCCAGAAACCACGTGATGGAAGTAGGGATTCAACGCCTACAACATGTTCTCTGACCTCCACAATACATCATGAGTCACACACCACACACCACCACCCCTACACACACAGAGAGACAGAGAGAGAATACAGAAAAAAAACAGGATAGGCTGCTGGAGGTGTAGCTAAGTGGTAGAGTACTTCTCCAGTTTTGGGGACTTAAGTCAATGATTGCTTGGCTGTATTGTCATGGTGAGGCAATCTATCAGTGCAGGAACTGTGAGTTAGCCACAATGCTTGCCGCATGATGGCTGGAAAGTAAGAAAGGAATGACATCACATCCCTCTTCAAAGGTAACCAGAATCAGATAGCTCAGTTGGTACAGCATGGGACTCTTAATCTCTGGGTTGTGGGTTTGAGCCCCACGTTGGGCACCATCTGTAAATGGAGATGGCTTGTTTGTTTCCCAGCTGCCCAGACCCGAATAATCACACAGAAACTGTATTAATTACAACACTGGCCAATGTCTCAGGTGTATTTCTAGCTAGCTCTTATATCTTATATTAATTCATTTCTATTAATCTGTGTATCACCATGAGCTTGTGGCTTACACAAAGGTTCAGGGCATCTGTCTCCTTCAGCAGCTACATGATGTCTCTTTGACTCTGCCTACTCTCTCTATATATATCTCTGGATTTCCCGTCTGGCTTTATTCTGCCCTGCCATAGGCTGAATCAGCTTCTTTATTAACCAATGGTAATAAGACGTATTCACAGCATACAGAGGGGAATCTCACATCAAGCATCTTCATGGCCCTACATCTCCAGTAAACCCCACCTCTTAAATGTCCCACCACACCCTGAAGGCTGGAGCAAGGCTCTAACACACATCCTTTTGGGATCCTGCAGATCAAGTTGCAGCAGTGTAGGTTTATTTTCTAAGCTCTGATGTTCTCTGCTCTAGAATAATCTACCGTTTTGCTCTCATATTAGCAGTGGATGAGGGACTTGGCTCACTGCTTGAGGAGTGTGTCATTGTACTATTATTTTATACTTTATACACATTATGTTGTTTCTTTGATATTTTCTAATTGTAAATGATAATTTCTCTATAGACTTACCAGAAGAAATGTCTGAGCAGATCTTTTTAGTGTAGTTGCTTCCTTCTTGTTGTAGAATTCTGTGACTGTGTGTGTGTGCGTGTGTACGCACGTGCGCACGCTTGAGTGTGAGTGAATGTTTGTGTATGTATGTGTGGAGGCTAGGGGTATATGTCATCATGTTCCTCAGTTACATCTTCACCTTATTTTGGGCACAGGAACTTTCGAAGATTCTGATGCTCTGTTTTGACTAGGCAGTTAGGCCAGTGAACCCCTGGGACCTACCTGTCTTCCATATTTGATGCTGGCCACCACGCCTTGCTTTTTACATGAGTGCTGGAGAGCCAACTCTTATCTTCTCTCTCATCCAGCATGTACTTGATCCACAAAGTCATCTCCCAGCCCATTTTACACAGTTTCTACAATCTAGATATAAGTCCTTTGTCAAATATTTGATTTGCCAATCTTTCCTCTTGTCCCTGAGCCTATCTGTATCTTCCAGGTAAGGTCTTTTGAAGATCCAAAGTTGTAAATTTTCATGAAATATATTTAGTTCTGCAGAGTTATATGTGTGTTTTCAAAAATTTTGAAGATTACCACTAAGTCCACAGCCTGTTTCGAATTCATTATTACTGGTTTGCAGAGACCTGTGAGGTCTGAGTTGATTTTGTTAAGCACTGTGGAATTGCTTTTGCTCCAGCATAATTTTTACAAAACTGCCTTTGCTTTTACCCCTTTGTCAGGATCCTCTTTCTGAGATGGCCATGGAGGCATTTGCCTACACTCCTACTACAATACTGAAAAGCTGTCTGTCCACCCACAGACAGGACCTGTGTAGGACCAGAAGCTCCGGCCTGGGCTAAGAAGTGAGGTGAGGCTCTCTAAGGGCCAAATGTTAAGTCCTGTCTTATAGCCCCACAACTTCTCTAGAATGGTGCTGACTGCCTGGAGGAGAAGAGGGAAGAAGCAGGGAGACTCCAATAGCCTCATACATCCCTGTAGTGTGTGGGCTCTGGAGCCTTGTAGGTTAGCCTGATGGTGACTCAGACATCTGCCATAAGAAGGAAACCAATCAGAACTATTCAAGAACAGTATTGCAAGAGGAAGGAGTAGGCTACCTACTCCTATTTGGTAGTAAGCACATGATATAAATTTAGGGAATGACCTCCAGACTGGAAGGAAAAGCCAGATCCAAATATATGTCCTCTATAAGGTGATACTATGATGACACTAGTGAGTTACAATTAAGTGGATGGAAAAGAAAAAAGGATAGTCATATCCAGAGTCATTGTGTGTGTGTTTGGGGTGTGTTTTACAAACACCTGGTTCATTACACGTGGAGGAGTGATTGTGAACACCAAGGAGGACTGTTGACACATGGAGGATGAACAATGGCATACACGGAGAGGACCATTGACAGAGAAATGTGACTTTCTAGGGACAATTGAGATGTCCCTATATATGTCAACTGAGATGTTACAGTGGGGAGAGAGAATTCTGGGCAGGGGTGTGCAGTGGGGAGAGAGAATTCTGGGCAGGGGTATGCAGGGGAGCTTTCATTAATGAATGCCTCTCCCAACATGCCATAAAGACTAAAATATATCATTCTTACTGTGCTCTTAAGTAGATAGCACTGGCTGTCTAACTGGAAGTTCACCCAGCAGGCAGAACACAGCCATGGTATAACCAGGCTTCATCCCTGTCCACATAATCAATCTGTGTGAAAGGCAAGAATGAACGTTTCTTTCATTTATGTAGAAGAAATTTGAAGACAGGAGGAAGGGAAGGAAGAAAGTAGAGCTCTGCTTGTTCTGTTGTCCTAAGACGTAACTGTAAAACTATGTGGCATTGTATAAGAATTCATTAATCCTTGGTTTCTGTACCAACACAACTGTCTCATTTCTTATCCACTTACCTGTTGTCCATGGGAGAACTGGCTGAAGCATGATTATCTGTTACCTGCAAAGGTCCATGAGTACTGTCAGGTCCCCAGGAAGCCTGGGGACATGTTTAGAAGGGCTTAGATGTGCCCTAGTGGGACAGTGTCCCAACTGTAGCACCTATGCAGCTCAGTTGCCATATAGAAATCCCTGGACAGTACAGGACCTCTGAAGAGGACACACCTGTGTAAGTAGGCAAACATATTAAAATTATGAAAATGTCACTCTCTCGCATGTTAAAGAGGCAGGAACTTTATGTATGTCTCCTATAAATGAGCCAGTTGTTTGGCTATTTCATACCAGCTTTGTGAATATCAGCATCATATGTGGCAGAGGAATTCATAATGTCCTAATGGACATAACCAGTGGCATTTGTATAGCAGCCTATTATGTTAAGTTTATTCTCATTCAGGTGCATTTATAGAGCTCAGTTATTTCCCTTCTTAGGGAAGGCTGAAGCATTTTCGCTTCCTGTCCATGGAGCTGAGTCTGAGAGACAGCTTACTCATGACAGGCTTTTGGGGTTTAATGGCCCTACCAAGAAGAATTGTCCTTCTGTGGCTCCTGGTTTTCAATTCTACTCATTTCATTCTTTCATTTCCAGTAGGCACAGTGTGGGTGTGTGGGCAACTTACAAGGGCTGTGAGTAGGTTTGAGACAGGACCACATCTGTAGTGAGGTCATTCCTGCCCACCCCATGTAGAGTGATTGCAACGTCCTCCCCTCTCTGACTGGCACTTCTTATCCTCATCTAATTATCTTTCCTCTTTCTCTCTTCGTCTCTTACTCTGCCATCCTGCACATTGACTGTTTATGGTGCATCTGTCTGTCTAGGATGTAAAATCCTATTGGCAGTTTCTTTGTGAGCAAATCGTTAAATATACACCCAGAATTCATAGTGCTGCAAAGGGACTGGGTTACTGTATGATGGAGAAATCTTGGGAAGGGATGATTCCTCCTGAGACCTGAGGGAAGTCCTTGCTGCCTCAGCTGGTGTTTCTTTTCACTCTCACACAATATGAGACACAAATACTGGAAGGTACACACATCTTGAAGGCACAAATCACTATTTGGCCAGACCTTAATGACTCCATTTTCTTCAGGTCATAGTCAGCCTGGCTGGGGTGGCTGGACAAGGGTCCTCCAAAGCCTCCCTGTGACTGTGACATCCCGTTAGATACTTCTTGGCTCTATCACTTGTGACTACTTAATACCAGCATCTTTTGCTTTGGTGCCTTTAAATGTGGTTGATTTCCCAACATTCCTGGCTACCTCCTAGCTTAGTGGTGGATTGAGTGTGTGCTGGAGATGTGATCCCCACTGAGGATCTTCTAGGAAGTTGGGCTACCTCTAAGAGATGCTTAGTTCATTGGGAATGGGGCCTGTTGAGCGGGAAGATGTAATTCTCATGAGATAGTTCCTCTAGAGAAAGTCATTCTAGAAGAGCAAAGGTATTCCCCAGATCTATCTTGGCTCTTATGATGTCCGCAGTGCACACTTCTACCATTGCAACACTGGCTCCCTGGAGAACCTCACGAGGCCTGGAGGGAGGCAGCCATTAAAGTCTAGGCTCACAACTGAAATGTCAGGAGAACATCAGAGGTCTAATTGGTATGGCTGCCAAATCTTTGATGTTCTACCTTCAAAACTGTGAAACAAATAAACCTCTAGGTTTCTTAGGATCTGATGTTTTGCTGCATCAACAGAAAAGAGACAGACATCAGTCATTTCTGGTTTCTCCCACCTAATCCCCACCCCAAATGCTGAATATTCTTGGGAGTGGTCTCCCTAATTATTTTGCTGCTTTCTCTTTCATTTCAATTCCATTGCTCCACATGACTCTGTTTTCCATTTATGACCCATATGCTGAGAACACAGGATGCTCCACAGTGGCTTCTTACCTGTCACATTAGGTGTATTCAAGAGTATGTTAGTACTACAGTTTCAAACTGGCCTTTGCTTAAACTCTCTTTCTCAAAGCATGTGCCCACCATCACCCTTCCGCTGCCCACCTCTACCTTCCAGGAGCTCCATAAAGCCAAAGCCCCATGCCTTCCCTGGGGTGACCAAAGAGTTGAGACTTGTCTCTGTCACTGTGCCATATGGTCATGCTATCATTTTGTCAATCCGCCATCTAACCTGAAGCTGGAGTGGTTTCCAAGAGAAAAAAAAAAAAAAGCTAACTATGTCTCAGTGGATTCCCATTGGTTGGTCTCAGTGTGACATTTCCATTATGAAGTCCAAACCAGCTCCTTCCTGCTTCTCTCCTTGACCAGCTATCCAGTGGTTATAATCTGAGTCTTACCAAGGAATTTTCCTTCTGCTTGAGATACCCTTGCTAGCTAACATCCACATCGGCTCCTCTTTAAGTGTCACCTCCCCAGGGATGCTTTCTCAGATGTTCTTGTCCAGATGCCCTGTCTCAGACAGACCTCTGCCTCATGCATCCCTTCTAAAATGTTCTCTTTTTTTCTTTATTTAATTGATATTTATTGAACTGTACATTTTTCTCAGCTCCCCTCCCTTCTTTTCCCCTCCCCTTCAACCCTCTCCCAAGGTCCCCATGCTCCCAATTTACTCAGGAGATCTTGTCTTTTTCTACTTCCCATATAGATCAGATCTATGTATGTCTCTCTTAGGGTCCTCATTGTTGTCTAGGTTCTCTGGGATTATGAATTGTAGGCTGATTTTCTTTGCTTTATGTTTTAAATCCACTTATGAGTGAGTGCATGTGATAATTGTCTTTCTGGGTCTGGGTTACCTCTACTCAGAGCATGGCTGTATGTTTGTTTTTTACACCCTCCATTTGAGTGTGACCCACTTGGGCACAGAGACAAAGCTGACTTTTGTTGTGTTAAAGCCCACAAGGCTGGTACGTAGTAGGTATTCATTCAGCAAACACTCAGTGAACAAATAAGTTATTTTCTGAGGGTGAGCCTGAGGTTTCTCTTAGGTCTTCAGTGGATGCTTTTGCTCTAAATGCTCATGCTGGATGTGGCTTCCTCTGTGACATTGCTGAGTGTTTATGTCTTCTTTTCTCTGGTTAGTTCAACTCTGTCCATGCCACCCTCTCCTGGCATAACCACATCTCTATGCCTCTCAGCTCCCTCTTACTGCCAGGTAGGTGAGTATAACCTTGGATTCTCTCCTGTGGGTTGCTCTTCCTCTCTTGGGAGTTTCTCGCTTTTCTTTTTCTTCTTTCTTTTCCATTTCCTGCATCATTGCTCTCTGCAGCATCAACAAGTTGTTGGTTTATTTTCCCTTGTGTCCTAGTTAGATTTTTTTTTTTTTGGTCAACTTGAGACAAGCTAGGGTCATCTGGAAAGAAGGAATGCCAACTGAGAAAATTTCTCCATTGGTCTGTAGGCAAGTTTGTGGAGCATTTTCTCAATTAATGATTGATGTGGGAGGGCCCAGTGTTGCCTCCTCTGGGCAGCTGGTCCTGGTAGTGTAAGAGAGCAGGTCGAGCAGGCCTTGAGCAGCGAGGAAGTGGCAAGTGTTCCTTCATAGTCTACATCAGCTCCCACCTCTAGATTCTGCCCTGTGCTCCTGCCCTGGCTTCCCTCAATGGATTGTGACTTGGAATGTGTAAGCTGAAATAAATCTGTTCCTTTACAGCTTGCTTTCAGCTCTGGTCTCTATCATGGCATTGGAAACAAACTGGACAGCTGTGTTTCAGGAATATCCATGCGTCGATGTTTGCAGAAGCATTGGAGCAGCAGGGCTGGGAGACAGCATTGTGTCTGGTCTTCCTTGTGAACCACCTTCATGGTTTTCTGTTGGTACTGGGATAGAGAAGGAGGGGTGGAGGGAGAGAGGGAGGAAGAGGGAGGGAGAGAGAGGGGAGTGGAGAGATAGATTATACAGAAGGACTTTTATTATCCCTGCCTTCCAATTTCTTGTGAATGTGGACTCTTACACCTTCCTTTAACACAGCATTGCAAATGTGAGAATGCCTGGAAATGGAATCTCCATCCCATTTCTGCCCTGAACCTTGACCAGCAGCCTTATTTCTTATTCTCTTGCGAGCAGCAGCAGTCCTCAGGGTTCAGTTATAGACATCTAATAAGAAAATGGCCTCCAGTTAGCCCTGATGGGTATAAAGTATTGAATACATTGACATGGACATTAATTTGAAATTTCTACTATGGGGAATCTGTGCTCTCCCTAGGTGAACCCTGAGTTCTAGGAATTTGTAAGTAAACAGTGTCATCCCCTGTGAAGACCTGGGTCACGCTCTGCAGGTGGGCCACATCCCAGGCTTTGTGTTCCAGTCACATTGATGCTCTGAGGAGTTATCACCACTCCCTCACACTAGCAGGAGGCTGCCTTGACTGTGGACAGAGGCACACTGTTAACATCGCCAAGGGGAACCAGTGGGATAAATCTGAGGGTCTTGTTTCTTTTCCTTCAGTAAAGAAAGGCAAGTGAGGCTGTTGATCCTCACCCATGACCCACTAGCAAGGAGTAGGAGTATGAGAAGAGGCCATGTGTAGAATGTTCTTAAAGGGATGGCTCTGTCTTTGGGGAGGTTGCCATTGCAACTGGTTCTCTCCCTAACTTCCAACTGTGGTTCTCAACAGACACCACTTAAAGTGTCCTTTTTATCGGGCCATTTCTTTCCACAGGCGTCATCTTGTCTCCCATGGTTACACTTGGAGATTTTTCCTATTTGCTGTCACTATTCTCAGATGCTTGCGAAGGTGCCTCAGAGCATGCGTATCTGCAGTGGCAGCAGCTTTTCATGATGTAAAGTTGATTTTTGTTGGAGAACTAACCACATGTGTGTGGATATCAAGAGCCAGGTAGGGAACGAGGACACAGGTCTAGAAAGTGGTGAGCTCGTCAGAATGAACCTGGAATGAAGCACTGGCTGCCATTTTCTGTAGGACTATTTGTTTATTTATTTATTCATTTATTTATATTTCATGTGTATTGGTGTTTTACCTGCATGTGTATCACTGTGAGGCTATCAGATCCCCTGGAACTGGAGTTACAGACAATTGTAAGCTGCCATGTGGGTACTGGAAATTGAACTCAGGTCTTCTGGAAGAGCAGCCAGTGCTTTTAACTGCTGAGCCATCTCTCTAGCCCCTGCTGTAGGTCTCTTAAGTAGGATCTACTGGATTCTTCAGAGTATACTAGACATTGCTTTGAAAAATGGAGAAGGGGGGCCAGGAGAGATGGATCAGTGTCAAGAGCGCTGGCTGCTCTTCCAAAGCTCACTACAGTCTGTAACTCCAGTTCTAGAGGATCTGACGTCATCTTTTGGTCTCCCTGGACACTGTATGCATGTGAAGCACAGGTGAAAAGCAAGCAAAACACCCATATACATAAAATAATAAAATTAAATTAAAAGTGGAGGGACATGATAGTAATTTCATTATTACTATTACTCTTCCCAATACATATCCAATGATGCTTCTGATTCATTGACCTGTGTCAGAAGGACTTTTAACATGGGGAGAAAATCTTCCCATGTCCCAACTTCCACACCTCTAAAATAAGAATAATGGAACTTGTCTCACACCCTTTCTTCCTTCCTTCCTTCCTTCCTTCCTTCC
>JAQHUG010000914.1:0-18923 GCA_028555095.1 Dicrostonyx torquatus | reverse complement strand
TTCCTTCCTTCCCTTCCTCCTTCCTTCCTTCCTTCCCTTCCTCCTTCTTTCCTTCCTTCCCTTCCTCCTTCTTTCCTTCCTTCCCTTCCTCCTTCTTTCCTTCCTGCCCTTCCTCCTTCTTTCCTTCCTTCCTTCCTGCCCTTCCTCCTTCTTTCCTTCCTTCCCTTCCTCCTTCCTTCCCTTCCTTCTTCCTTCTATCCTTCCCTTCCTCCTTCCTTCCTTCCTTCCCTTCCTCCTTCCTTCCTTCTTTACTTCCTTTCTTCCTTCCTTCCTTCTGTCCTTCCTTCCTTCCTTTCATGTGCATTGTTGTTTTGCCATGGATGTGAGGTCCCCTGGAACTGGAAATACAGACAGACATGTCAGTTGCCATGTTGGTGCTGGGAATTGAAACTGGGTCTTCTGGAAGACAGTCAGGGCTCTTAACCACTGAGTCATCTCTCTAACCTTTCATACACTGTTTCTAAGGGGTAAAGGAGATAATATTTGCTAAATAGTACATGGACAATGCTGTAAATGAAAGTTATCAACAGTGGGACAGGCTCTACTCATCCCCATGCCCGAGTATACACTATGTGATATAATACCAAAAATACAATTCTGTATGTGAGTGTATATCTGCTCATATGTGTTCCCACACAGTGTGCACAGTCCTGTGGTTGCATTTTCTAGCTACCTCTTCTTAGCAGGAAGAGGCATCTGGCATGTGATACTATCATTGGCCAATAGGTGGCACAAGCTGTCCATCATAGACACTAGTTTGGTTCCACTCTCTCAGAAGGGGAAGATCTTTTTCTAATCTAGCCAGGGCTTTATGGCAATGCTTAATCACATGGCAAGGAACATGCAATAACTACTGGTATTTCTGTAAACACACATGCTAAGAAGCAGCTGCTAACTGGGGAGGAGGAAGGAGAGAACATTCAGCCAGAGGTCTCCTGAGGACAATCTATATAAGGAAAACCCTGTGCATTTTTTAAAAAAATCTAACAGCCAGTCAACCTTCATGACTCATTAAAAGAAACATTTAGAATCTAGAGAGACAGTGGATACATGTTGTGGATTGTAATGTGGTTGAAGGCTGCCTGGCTGCTCTGCTCCCTTCTCCCACAGGTCCAGTCCTGATGTGAAGATCACCAGCAGAGTGATGAGCCTGCCTGCAGTATCCACCCATGCGTGCATTCTTACCTTTTCTTTTGTTGTAGTTAGTCCTTTCTCTAGAGGAGGGCCTATTTGAACTTTATTCTGCCATTAATGAAATTGACACTAGATGGATCTGAAACTGAAGAAGAGACACATCTCAGCCAAACAAAAAGGTGGAACCTGCCCAATGATAGGACAATGAAGGTTTCATTACATCCAGAAACTTTGCATAAAAGTTTTAATGGCAGTAAAATGCATATAGTACAAAACCCACCATCTCAACTTTATTCATTTATTTATAGGCAGGGTCCTGTAGTGTAGCTCATGTGGACTAGAGTTCATAACCTCCCTGCTCTGGGATTACAAGCATGTGCCACCAAACCAAGACAGCTTCACCACTTGAAGGGTGTATAGTTCAGTCGTGTTAAATGCCTTCAGATTCAGCATTCAGAACTGTTTGCGCCTCACAGAACTGGAACCTTGTACCCATTACGTGGCCTGGTAACACCAGAAGTTCCTCCAGCCAGTAACAATGCCGTCCTGCTCTCTGTCTGTAGGGACTGGACTGCTCCAGGTGCCCCTAAAAATGGAATCAGATTATCTGTCATATATGGGGGGTATTTCATGTGTTTTGTGTTATATATTATGTATTGCTGTTTTTTATGGTTTCTATTTTATTGTTTTATTTATGTGTCTCTGTGTACATATGTATGTGTGAAAATGTGTGTGTTTGTGTGCTTGTGTGTGCACGTGCCTGTGGAAGCCACACTAGGCTGCTGGATTCCCTGGAGCTGGAGTTACAGGTGGCTGAGGGTAACCTGCCATTAATCCTTGGAATTGAACTCCTCTGCAAGAGCAGTAAGCAGTCTCAACTGCTAAGTATCTCCACCCCCATGATGATTATTGTTAGACGCCACCTCAGCTGAGCTAGGGAGTGACCAGATTGTTGGCAAACACTGTGTCTGGATGTAGCTGTGAGGGCCTCTGGGTGAGATGAGCATTTGAGTCTGTAACTGATTGAAGAGGACCTACCTTCACCAACATGGACAGGAATCACCCAGTAATCGCCCAGTGAAACAGATGGAAGAATGGTACATCACCTCTTCCTGAGCTGGGACATCTATCTTCTGAGTCTGCACTTCAAGACTACTGACTCTCAGACCTTAGACTTGAGGACCCTCCACCCCTGCATCCACATGCCAGCATTTTAATGGGCTCACAGTACCTCTCATTGGCACTTCCTGAGTCAGACAAAATTACAGCATCTTGCCATAATCCCAGCACCCAAGAAACCAAGGCATAAGAGTCTTGACTCTGGGGCTAATCTGGGCTATATGCCAAGATCCCATTTCAAACAACAGTATCAACATCAACAATAGAGTACATGGTTTGTTTTAACCATGACTTCCTTAAGCCTGGCCTGCTGGCCTCTGGGCGATTTAAAACACCACCCAGTAGCATCTGCACGTGTGGAATGCAAGGCAGTCCGAGAAACAGAAAACCTTCCCTCAAAACTACAATACTGAGATCATGAGGGCTAAATGCAGGCTGGGCTCTGCCACGCACAAGTTAGATACCCTGCGTGGTTTATTATCTAGTTCAAGCCTTTTGTCTTCCACAGCTCATGTCCTGTGAGTGAAGAAATAGCAGCATGCGGAGGAGACCAGCGACACGAAGAGGGGTGAAGAGCATGTTTCTTGGAAGAAGGAAGAACGGAGCTGGACCAGGCCCTGGACAAAGGTCCCTGGGAAACTCAAAGGTTGCATATTCTTCACCGCGTCTGAACATCTGCTGTCCTACCCTGTTTTTGAGAAATTCATCAACGTTGGATTGCAAAAGCCTAACACCCGCTGTGGCTTCAGAGGGTATGTGGGGCAGCATTTAGCAGGGTCCAAGGATCCTGGCTAGGTTCCAAGGGAGTCCTTTCATGACTAGAGGCTGCAACCTTTAATTTGGGGGCCACTGTGGTATTGTTGGCACTCTTCAGGGTTTGGCTTCAAGAGAGCCTGTGCTGGCTTCTCTGTTCTTTCACAGAAATTGGTACCAACTGTTGGCATGTAATGTGGTAGCCTTGGTTGCCCTGTTTGCTAACACCTTTGCAGTGAGCGGGTGGTGGGAAGAGCCTGTGGTCAGCTTGTCAACCTACACAGATCAGTTGTGGTGCCCTCCACTCTTGCTCCGAACTTTTCCCAGGCTCTACGTGTGTGCGGCATCTGGAAAAATAACAAGCCAGCTCTCAGGGTTTGTCCTCTAAGTGAGAAACGGCGTCATGGCTTGTTTTCTAAAGAAAAAGAGAGAATCTTGGCATATCTCCAGGAAGGCCATGTCGCCACGGTTCAGCATTTATTCTTGCTGTCCCATCATCCCTCTGTCCAGGGGGATGTTGTTCCAGGGTCCTTATATAGACTGGAACAGTGCTTGCCTATAGCTTGAGCTTAGCTTCCTGTGACCTTAAATCACCCCTGGGCTTGCAATACCTAATATGATGCGACATGCCCTGGAAAATGTTGTCAAGGGCTGCGTGTTATGCCCTGAGCAAATGCCCGCAGCCTGTCGGCTCCTTTGCCATGGGACAGTTCATGTACATTGCTGGTGGATTTCTGAAGATCACTTACTGTATACGCTATGAATTCTGGTAATTGTACACGTATCTTGTCATACAACCACCAGTGACAACCTAGACACACAGAATCCCACCACCCACACAAGTTCCCTGACCGGTTTTGCAGTCCACCCTTCTTGGCCCCAGCAATCAGGGACCTGTTTTCTATCACTATAGTTTTGCCTTTTATAGAATTTCAGTGACACCAAGCAGCATGTCATCTTTTATGCCTGGCTTCTTTTACTTACTGTTCAACTTCTGAGAGTTGTTCATGTCCTCATGAGTTAGTAGTGGATCCCTGTTGATGACCATGGGGGACTGCATTGTAGGAATCTGTCACAATCAGACTTTCCCTTCACAAGTTGGATAATCGATCAGTTGTAGTTTGGGACAACTATGAACCATCTATTTGAATGTATTTGACTAGGCCTTGGTGGAGGCTTCTGTTTTTATTTTTATAGATTTATTTTTTGTGAGGGGTAAAATGCTCATGAGTGGGCCATATTGAGGTACATGTTTAAATTCTATAAGATTTCACTAAATTTGTCTTCCAAGATAGCTGTTCCATTTGTATCAAAATGAACACCATTAGCCCAGAATGTATCACTGGCCTTCCTGAACCCCACAGCGATCTATCTGTGTGGTGGTGGTGAACACCTGACAGGATTTCCTAAGTTATCAAGTTGTTTAGCTTTGAGGGAAAGATGGTAACATAGGTGTGAATGAGGAGACCTTGTTGTGTGACCTTGTTTTGAACTCTAGGCTCCCCAAAGTCTTACTGAGTGAGACTCATCCATCCTGTCACAATGTGTGTGTGAGTCAAGTCTCTCAAGTGTGCTTTGGGCCCTCGCTTGTCAGTTTTATGTCCGTGCCTCTGATGGCAGTTTCAAGTTCCTCCCATATTGAAATAAATAAAGCCCGAAGGCCAGAGGGAGAAATATCTGTGGGAGGTGATGAATGGCAGAGACATTTTCAACATCCTGAATTGCTGAGTTCCTGGCCTTTATCTCATGTGTTCTCAGGAAAGGAATGGTCAAATTTAAACCTAAGATGAAAGTTGTGGAGCAAGGAAGGTTAGTTTTTGCTGAATACTGGCATGGGGGGTCGATGGCACAGTGTCTTACATCTGGTAAGAACTGACTCCCAATCCAAAGAAAAGTATTAGGGGCAAAATAGTTGTTGACACAACTTGGATTGAAATTGCTTCAAGGTTTGTAGAATCCACACACCCTTTGGGCACCTTGGGTTTGGGCAGCCCCTGGGCCACTCTGGCTGACTTGTGGCAACTGTGATTCATAAGTTTGTGAACTATTTAAAGTACAAAGTAGTTGCTTCTCACAGAATCCTTTGGTTTCCTCCTTGGGAAATCAGTGTAAGCTTGCAAACTTCACAGCAGGCGTAGACTCCTGGCCCCCACTGTAGCCCTGGGTCATGTGATTTGTGGGATTAAAAGATGTTGCTTATTCATCACAGAGCCGGGTCAAGTTCAGGTGAGGTTTACTCCATCTAAGCCTGGATGGGGGAAATGTCTTCATGTTTTCCATTCAGAGAAATGACTAGACATAAGAAACGTCCTGTCCTAAGCTTATAACCCACAGCACATCCTTTTAAAAAGTCCAAGGATCCTGTCTTAGTGTTGGAAGGCACTTTGAGGTTCCCCGATACCCACTCAGCTGGTGGCACACAACCCCAACTGCAGGTGCTGGGTCTCCTGTGGGTCAGCTCTCTCTCTCTTTGTGTGTGTGTGTGTGTGTGTGTGTGTGTGTGTGTGTGTGTGTGTGTGTGGCCAGAGGTATTTTTCTCCTTCCTATCTCCACATTATTTTTGAGACAGGGCCTCACTGACTCTGGGACTTATCAGTTTGACTACAGTTGCCAGCCAGTTAGCTCCAGAGACACAGTTGTCTCCCTGACTTCCTCCAGGTCCTGGGATCATGGATGTAGCTGTACCTGGTTTATACTAGGGACACAAACTCAGGTCCCCATACTTGTACAGCAGGCGTTTTAACAACTGGGCCATCTCTTCAGCTCCTCCCTTGGGGTCAGCTTTTCTGGTTACCTCAATTGTTCTTAGCGGCCAACAGGTCCTGGCTAGTGAACGCTAAGGTTTAGCCTATCTTAAACTCTAGCTTTCGACACGTCTTTCAAAGACAGTGGCCTATAGTCTAATCTAATTTGTCCCACATCCCATAATCTGGAGATATCCCAGAATGATAAGCAGTGCACAGTACAAACCCAGGTTACCCAATAAGGGACATGTTGGGAAACAGTAGGATTTCTCTGTTTTAAAACAGAGGGAGCTGGGAAACAGTGGAGTTTAGTTACAAAATGGCTGTAATTGTGGGAGAAGCTTTTTATTTCAATTTTGAAGCACATTCCCATTTTGAAATAATTTACAGTTAGAGGAGGGCTCTTTCTTCTGAGGAACATCTCTGGGTGGAGAGGGTGCTCATGGGTGCTGTGACACTCCGGTGAGTGTCAATGATGTCACATAGAGTGGAAGGTTTTAACATAAGATCCTAGAGCCGTGTTTCTCCTCTTGTGAGAAACAGAACAGTCAGATATGCGCAGCCCCCACAATGGTCCCTCTGCTGAAAGACTTGCTTGTTGCTGCCTGCAGACCTAGGTTATTCGGGAACCTTGACCACCCGAGGCACCCAGATGGGTGACTCTCCCTTCTACCCATATCATTTCCTCAGCATCAACACTGTCAACCAGGTATTAGGCCAGACAGGAGGGAAACCAGGACACATACACAGTCTGATCCCCTGTCACAGGGCACCAGGTGCTAGGTGCCCACTTGGCTTAGCACTGGGACAGCACCCGGCCAAGATGGAGCTAGTATGGTGGGCTCTGTGGGTAAACAGGACGGCATGATTATGGCATGGGTGAGTTTCGGCTACCTTGGATGGCATAGTCGGGTGAATCAACAGAATGGAGGAGCAGGGTGTGCATCACGAAGCAGATGGTGGGGTTCACATGAGGACCCCACAGAGCCACGTGAGGGCTGGGACTGGCCTAGTAGGGGTTTTGGTGAAGGGACCTTGGCTGCTTCCTCCTCCCCACTCTGCTCTCCTCTCCTCCCTCTTTCCCCCACCCCTTCAAGGCATGGTTTCCTTATGTAGTTCATGCTGGCCTAGACTTACTTCCAGTTCTCCTAAGAGTTGGAGTGAAGGGTGTGCACCACCATGGCCACCTTCGTTTTCATAGTCACTCACTATTGGTGTAGGAGGGTTCTGTATTTGGGTTACTATCATTGGTTGAATAAAGGACTCCCTGGCCTATAGGAGAGGACACAGCCCTTAGGTGGGCAGAGTAGACAGAACAGAGTTTGGGGAATAAAGGAAGTGTGCCAGACGCCATGATGCCCCCACCGGAGATGGATGCAGGTTAGACTTTTCTGGTAAGTCACCACCTCGTGGTGACACACAGATTATTAGGAATGGGTTAGTTTATGATGTGAGGACTAGCCAAGAAGAGGCTAGTGATAATGGGTCAGGCAGTATTTAAATGAATACAGTTCTCATGTGGTTATTTCGGGTAGAAGCAACCAGTGGCTGAGCGGGCCGGCGGCTGGGGGCTGGGTGCCGGGAACACAACCCGCACCTCTCCCCCTCTTTTACAACACACTATCACTCTCATTACCTGTCTTTTTGTTCCCATGGAAGAGCAAAGAACTCTGCCTTTGTTATTCTTCTAGTGATCTGTAGCAACAGTACAGGCTGGTGCTTAGAAGCATTTGAGACTTTATTTAATCAGCTGAGTGAGGCATTGGTATGGGCCTCTCAAAGTGTAGGTAGACATTGGATACTATTTTATTTTATTTTTGAGACAGGGTTTCTCTGTGTCATTTTGTTGCCTGCCCTGGAACTAGCTCTTGTAGACCAGGCTGGCCTTGAACTCACAGAAATCCTACTGCCTCTGCTTCCCAAGTGCTGGGATTAAAGGTGTGTACCACCATCACCTAGCTAACACTGGATACTATTGTGCAGTATAGCATGACAAGAAAAAGGCTGGGTTAGAAGCATGGCCTCAGGGCCATCAAGGCAGAATGAAAGAGGGTAGCATCTCTGCTTTGGAATTTCCTGGAGAGGGTTGTTTTCTCGCCATGCTTTGGATGACTCTAAAGACTGGGCTCCAGATGCAAGCTCACATGCTTTCAGATGCCTCCGGGGCGGGGTGTCTACTGTCGTGCCAGGTCTGTGTTCTAGGTCCCCAGGCTGTGCCCGAGCTCTTCAGCTCTTACTTGGTAGCCATGACCCAGGTGACTAAACTTGAGGTTACAGACTGGCTGGCCTTTATAGAGTTTAACTTTCTTCTTAAGCTAAGTGGGAAGACCCAGGTAAAATTGGCTACCGACTGGTGGACAGAATACGAAGAACTGTGTCTGAGTGTTGCTTAAATTTTGCTCTCAGTTATACATGGCAACTAAAGGAATATTACTTAATTCAGTAGTTTAATATTATGCTTGTTTTTTGCCAATTTAAAAGAACTGTCCTGCTTTTTAGGAAATAAAAACTAGGTTTTTTTTTTTTGAGCCAAATATGAATGACCATGTTCCAGGAACACGTAATTCAAGTTACTCCGAGTGCCATATTCCACAGTCCAAAAAAAGAGTCATGAATCAGTAAACTGGCTAATTACATTGGTGGGGCTGCTAGGTAGATGAGCTACAGCAGAGCAGGGCATGGGGAAGAACCTCTTTTAGAGGTGGCAGACATGGTCTTCTAACATTCTTAGCCTTAGGGTTGGGGAGGACAGAGTCCTGCTAAGCTCAGTGATGCATTCTGAGGGGTTTACCTGTTTGTCATGAGCATGTTAGGTCAGATCCAAAAGTTAATTGGTCTAAGATAGCCCAAGGTAACACCAGCTCACAATCTGCATTTCACTTTTCCTCAGTCGCATGCTCCAGTCAGCCAAGGTCAGCCAAGGTCGAGCTGTCAGCAGGACGTACACAGTGATACTTGGCACATTGCTCAGGGCATTCTGTTACTAAACCCGACCCCAACCTGACAGAGTTTTATTCTAGGTGCAGCTGCTCTGGGGAACCTGGACTCTCAGTTTCATTATGTAGCTCATTTTTGTAAAGACTGGAGTTAAGTTGGCTGCTACGCTGTGCTTGGTCATCGGCTTTTTGGTCAAGAAACTTTAACTCTCTAAAAGCTATCCAAATGGTTAGCACGGGGCCTCTGGCATGCTCAGAAAGGGGACCTGAAAGCTGGCGGTAAGGAAGTAACACAAGTGCAGCAGCTGTGGAGCTCCGCATCTTAGGGCATTGCCCAGGGGATCCTTGGAGGGACGCCAGATCTCCAAGCAAACAGCCATTGTTTCATATGCTGTTAAATGTCACAGACTATAGGCCGAAGGCTCAACATGCATTGCATCTCTTATGGAGGGCTGTGCCGATGGGGGTTGTGCGTGGAGGGTGATAGCCATTGCGATGCTTTAAGTTAGACCAACCCCTTTTGCCCTGCTCACGTCATAAATTATTTTGAGTGATCTTACAAATGAATCTAGGAGCGAGTTCTGGCCTGCTTCCTGTCCGTGAGTGCTCTGCTGAGATGCGTTCATCCCCCATGTCTGATAGGTTCTCAGTTGGTCCCTGGTTTTATGAAGGAGCAGGCCACTGCACGAGTGGTTGGTGTTCTCGTCTTGGCAGATTTGCTGTGCGGTGTGAGGCAGAGCTGGATTTCACCTTCTTCTCTGTGCACCGTTTCTTCTCTGAGTGTCCCACAAGTCATTTCAGTTCTGCACCAGCCCTGGCTTTGTGCAGTGGCCTGTGCTGTCACCTAAGGGCAATGGCGTTATGAAAATACACAAGGAAAACGTCCCAGAGAAGAACAGTTCATAAGTCTCTGATATCCTTAAACAATTAAAAGTTTTTTTATTTATGTGTATGCGTGTATGCCTGCTTACTCTGTGTACCATGGTATGCAGTACCAATAGAGGCCAGAAGGTGGTGTTGTGTTACCTAGAACTGGAGTTACTGGCAGTTGTTAGCCACCATGTGAGTGCTGGGAACCAAACCTGGGTCTTCTACAAGAGCAGTCAGTACTCTTAACTGCTAAGCCAGCTCACCAGCCTCAAGTTTTAAACAACTTTTAAGTTCATAATGCTGTTTTAATTGTTTTGGTGTATTCTAAGTTGCTAATTTCTTATTGTGCCTGACTTATAAAGTTCCTCAATGGTGTGTGTGTGAATACATACATACATGTGTGATTGAATATATACATATATGTGTGTGTATATATGTGTGAATATATACATACACACATACAAAACACGAAAAAAGCATTTAGTGTATGGAGACTTGGTGCCAGGGACTTCCCCAGTCTCTTCTGGGTTCTTGTCTGTCTGTCCCCACTCCTCTACACACAACCTCTACAGAGCTCGCAGATCACTTTCTATCTCTGACAGACTCAACTTTCCCATACAGGTGACACAGGAGGACTGTTTTTCTCAATTGACCTAGTGGTGTGGAGGCAAAACAGAGATGGATTCAATGGTACAGCATCATCTGAACACTGAAAACTGGAGGGATGGCTGCCTTTTCCGTACCGTACTGGAGCAAACGATGCTGGGCTGCACCTCTTTTCTGGATGGAGAAGTCCACAGGTGCCTTAGTTGTGGTGTCCACATGACTTGGATCAACCTTATATTTTGAAAACACATGTCTGGAGGAAGAGAGGTGACACAGCATTCCAGAGCTTGCTTGTCTTTCATGTTCTCAGGTCAAAAGTTGAGAGAACTTTCTGTTCTAAGGACCTTTATTTTTTAAATAATACTTTAAAAATAAAAGATAATTACATAATTTTCTCCCTCCTTTTCCTTCCACAACCTCTCCGATGCCCTTCTCCTCTGCTCCCTTTCAAATTCATGACCTCTTATTCTTCAATGGTAATTGTTCTTATACGCACATGCGCACATGCGCACAAATGAATGTATAAGTGTAACCTAGTGGAGTTGGTCTAGTGTGGCTTGTGTGTTTGCTTTTTTAGTGTTGACCACTTAAGGTTGGGTTGCCACTTAGGTACTCATATCTGGGGTAGACATATTCTCCCTCTGTCAGCATATTTTAACTGTCTGTAGCTCTTCATCCAGGAGTGAGGTCCCGTGTCATTTCCCTCAGATGAAGTCACACATCTATGTGAGTTTCTATGGTGACACGGGAGCTGGAGACAGGAATAGCCATGGACCATCAAGGGCCATTAGCCTGAGGTATGGAATAGCAAGCAAGAAAACCTGTCTCAAACAATGTGGAAGATAAGGACTCAAAGATGCATCATGGCACACACCTGTGCTCAACAAGAACACACACGTACATAGACACACACACGTATATAGACACACACATACACACACACACTTTTTCAAAAGTGTTTTGTTGAAACCATTCACCAAAAATTGAACAAAATCATTGGTAAGGAAAATTGAACCAAGAGTATTGTGGGAAATTTGACCACTATGTAAAGTTGTATTGCTGTGGTTGGTGTAAGAAAAAGCAGAATGATTGATAGCTAGGCAGGAGATAAAGGTAGGACTTCTGGGGAAAGAGAGGAAAAGGAGATGAATCGAGGTGCACAGGAGTATCCATGGAGATTCAGGAAGTTGGACTACATAATAAAAGAAAGGTAAAAAGTCACATAGTAAAACATAGTTATAAATAAAAATAAAAGAAGGTTAAAAGTTAAAGAACTAGTGGGACAAGCCTAAGCCAAGGCCAATCTTGCATAATTAATAATAAATCTCCGTGTAGTTATCTGTGAACTGGCGGCCCACAGAAGAATCTAACTATAGAGGGAGTTTGGGGTCATAGTCTGTGTCTCTAAGCAGTCATCTTAGTGTGTGTTTGGTCTGAAGCTATTTGCATGGACCAAGGAGGAGGAAGGCTCCCCCACAGTCAGAGGAGTCACCTGGGCTCCCTATCCTGAAGGCATAGCACTGCACTCAAACACAGCAGGCTAGCTGATGGGTCACAGGCCAGGTACTCAAGGTCACAGACCTCATTTGTTAGTTTGAGACAGGGTCTCATTGAGTAGTCCATGTTGACCTTGAACTCACAGAGGTTCACTTGCTTCTGGCTTCTATGTACTGGGATTAAAGGTGTGTACCGTTGAGTCTAGTAAATTCACAGACTTTGAGCCTGGAGCAGGACTATCTTTGTTTACTGTGAAGTAATGGTTACTCATGTGATATGCAGCTCTGTGCAGACCCCTCTCTCTGTCTCAGTACTGCAACTTTTGCTCGTATGCCTTTTGTTTCCTGGGTGCCTCCACCCTGTGCAGTATCTCAATGCTCTGTCTACCACGGTGCTTCTCTCGTGGGCACATGGGCCTATTCATCTCACTCTGCTCAGTGGGTGACATTGTCCTGGGAGGGATGAAGATGGAGCTGTTGACCTCACACAGTTCACACTCTCCCGGGGTGTAGAGGATTCAGCGCTTTTTAAGAGCCCCAGATGGGAGTTGATGTTTTGTATATAATGTGATCCATGCAGCAGGACCGATTTCTCTCCCCTCTCAACTCCTCCCCACCACTCCCGTAGGTATTTTTGAAATATGATTCAATGCTGTAAAGAAGGCCTTTGAGCCTAAGCACCCACAGAAACTCTGCTAACGCGAGTTTAATTTTGTCAGTATGATTGTCTTGTGGTTACTCTGCCCCGAAGCCAGACCACAGCAAGGGCCTGCCTCCCTCCCTAACCACTACAAAGTGGGGAGTGGGGTACAGGAACAAAAGAAGAGTTACCTCATCCCCCGTGAGAGGGAGACCATAAGAGCCTGAGTAGGTGGTGGTGACTGGTTGCATACCCTTATTATTGGGGACTCTGAGATGGCTATATTACCCCACTAACTATCCAGCATGGGCTGGACAGCCACCTGGATAGTCACATGTCCTCAACTTTTTGCAAAAGGTCACTGCTGAAGGTCACTGGTATCCTGATTGTTTTGAAACCAGACAGTTCTATGAACTAGGGTTTTTTTTTTCTTTATTTCCACATGTTCTCTGTTACCTGTTTTCTGCTCTTCATCTATCTATCTATGAAATTGGATATTTGCAGAGGAGCCCCAGCTTTGGAAACTAGATTCAGTGAATAAGGTAGATCTTTAGGACTTTTGGCCAGTTAACCCAGCCTACTTGGCAAGTTCCAGGTCAGTGAACAAGCCTGTCTCCCCAAAAAAGAGGTAAACAGTTCCTGAGAAATGGTACCCAAGAATGTCCTCTGGCTTATATGTGTACCTATGTGTGGGCACATGCTCACCCCCCCACACACACACCAGGCTGAGATAGGCAAATAGGACCTCAGGTAAGACCTGGATGGAGAAGGAAATGCAGGAGAAAGCAGGAACCTGTTGACAGGAACATTGTGGGGCAGAGATGGTATGGGCACTCCATCAGCCTCCTTGTTTCCAAGCTGGCTAGTAGCCAGATGTGGGTCAGGAGCTTGTGGCAGGTGAATGCAGGTCATGAGTAGACATGTGAGGATAAGAGGAATGCAGGGGAGGGGAACAAAGAAAGCCTCTTATGCAGGACAATGAGAGTGGGTGAATGGCTTAGTTTGCAGTGGCTGGCACACACAGCTCAGGAGGGTCTTCATAAATTCTTTTGCTTTACAGATTTTAAATTTCATGTATTTCCTAGTCAGTCTTCTAGGCAAATATGTTCTGGGTGGACTTAGGGCAGAGTGAGATGTAAGGCCATATCTGAAAGATTAGCTGTGGGAACTCACAGGTAGAGGCCCTCCATCCATAGAACTCAGACTTGCTCTTGGGATACATGAAGCCGAAGTCTCTCCCGGGGAAGAGGGGAGCTCCAACTGCGAGGATAGATAGGGAGCTGGAATTTGCAAACAGCATCTGCCTTTGATCCTTCAGGCAACCAAGAACATGGCTGGAAGGGGCCAGTGCATGAAGCCTCCCTTCTCTGACCTGGTCTGGATTATCCTGAGGGAAACTCAGCATTTAGGAGCATCATCTCCCTACTAGCCAGCAGATCCCAGGGTTCTGGGTGACACAGTGAATGTGCCCAGCAGTTTGAATCTATCAACACGAAATGTACTGTTAAAAGTAGGGGAAAAGTTTTTATCAAAAGATCTCCTTGGTACATTATTAAACAGAATGCAAACAGTAGAATAGTATCCATGGCAGGTTTTTATCACAAATACACAAAAATATAGACTTTTAGAAGACTGAAGTGGGGGGTCGAGATTAAGGGGAGCAATAATTCTTTTTACTATGTGGTCTGTGCTCACCCAGACACTTCCAGTACTCCTGAAATCCTGACATGTAGACAGTTAATGCATACACATGCTTTCTTCACCTTTGGAAATATCTTTACCCACTCCAAATACTTCTGCTAATCTCACCCATTCTCAGAATTGCCCCATTCTTTCTGCTGCTTCCCAGCTCTGCTAAGTCAATCCTACCCCATTTCTGCCAGGACAATTTGATCATTTCTTTTACCACCATGGGCTTTGTTGTTAGTAATTACTCTCCAGTTAATTTTATATTTGAAAATTTGAAAACTGACACCTAGCAAGTGAACATTTTTATGGGGCCTTATGTAACAGTGCTATGCTCCTGAGCTGGGTGTAATGGTTAATCATTGTCAACTTGACTGGATTTAGAGTCACTTAAGAGGCCAGGTGGTGGTGGCGCACGCCTTTAATCCCAGCACTTGGGAGGCAGAGGCAGGCGGATCTCTGTGAGTTCGAGGTCATCTTGGTCTACAGACTGAATTCCAGGACAGTCAGGGTTACACAGAGAAACTCTGTCTCAAAAACAAAAACAAACAAACAAAATAGCCAAATCAACCAACCAACCAAAGACTCACTTAAGAGACACACCTCCAGGTGTGTATGGGTAGTGTTTCCAGAAAGCTTAACAGAGGTAGCAAGACTGGGCACATCCCATGGGCTGCCATCTCAGACTAAATGCAAAGAAACATGGGAAGAAACCAGGGAACATCAGCATTCATCTCTTTCTGGTTTCTGACTCTGGATACAATATGGCCAACTGCCTTAGGCTCCTGCCGTCACGACTGCGCCTCCATTATAGACTGGGTACTCAAACCAGAACACCAAAACACGCCCTTCCTTCCTTAAGTTTCCTTTGTCAGGGCAATGAGGTAAGGTTCTAATACAGCATGTAATGAATGCAACAGGGTACTCACTGGGTCCTGTATCTTGAACATTTATTGTTTTATGTTGTGTTGAGAAAACGTTTAAAAGCTCTTTTACTTTCTATTTTGATATACAGTGGTAATTGTTGACAGCCATTGTTACCTTACCATGCAATAAAACCCAAATTACTCCTGCCCCACTACTTTTCTATATTAACTAACTCCTCCCCAGGCCACCTTTCCCCACCCTTCCCAGGCTCTGGTTGCTACTGTTTACTATGAAACCAAATTATTGTCTACCCCCACCTGGTGTGTGTGCGTGTGGCAGGGGTTGACATCGGATGCCTTCCTCAATTGCTCCCACTTCTTACAAATTGAAGCAAAGCCTCGTCCTGACCCCCATTCAGCTATTCTAGCTGGTCTACAGGCTTCAGAGGTCTGCTCTGCTCTCCTTTCTTTCCTGCCACTGGGATTAGGAGTGTATAGCACCAAGCCTGACATTTTGTGTGAATGCTAGGAACTGTATCTGAACTCAGGACCTCAGGCTTGCATTTTATTCAGTGAGCCATCTCCCCAGCGTACACCATCTATTCTTAGTTGACCTCACTTACACAAAACTCCTCTTCACATTCTAGGGCAGTAGTCTGGAAGATATTTTCCATAGTTCAAGGAAAAGCAGCCATCTGGAATGAAAGAAGCTCAGAGACCCTCAGCTGTGTCTTGGGATGCTCTTGATGTTTTCCCTATTTATTTTTGGATATTTGCATCTGTGAGGTTTCTTTTTGTTTCCAACCACACATTGACTTGCTCTCACGTACTCTGATACCAAAAAATCAAGTTCTTAGTTTGGCACAAGACAGTCCTGCATGCAGAGGTCATCTTGAAGTGGTTTTATACATCTTGGATGCTGGCAGACGTCTCACAGGTGAATTCTGTTAGGGGACTGGTCATTTTAGATGTAGTCAGAGCAAAAGAAGTGCTGGACATCCAAATGCATCCTCTAAGGGCCTCTCTATTCTTCAGCTTCAAACATGGCTTGTCTTGCTCTGCGGGCATCTGCAGAATGCCTGCGGCCTTCTTCCCGCTCCAGGATTCTGCCTGGAGCAATTGGGTAATTAATTCCTAAGACAATAACAAATGGGTAATGGAGGTGAAGGTTTGGTTCAGAAAGATCTGAGCAGTTCAGGAACACAGATCTGGGGGTACAGTCAGCACCGTTTCCCTCACTGCTCCGATAACAACGGGGTAGCCCTGCTATTGGCCTTCCCCAGTCTCCTCTGGTTCTGTCACCCTGGATCCAGCCTCCCTTGGCTTCCCCTCTACCTGCCTTTGGGCAGCTGGCATTAGAGTCAGTTGGGATTCCCCTGAAACAGCTGGAGGAACAGAACAGCACACCTGTGGCTTGTATATACCCTAGCACATCTATATAGACTTCCGTGTGGCTCCTGGAAAGACCTACTTTTCACTTGAATACTTAAAGAATTTAGAAAAGAAATCAGAAGTATGAATATAAAAATACAGTCGGCAGCAGGCCAGTGTATGCCTGTGTCCCACTGAGGAGAGTGCCTCTGAGAGCCTGGCCCTGTTGTCAGTGATGGCCCCTGCCATTGTCATCGGTGATGGCCCCTGCGCCAGAAACTGCTGAGAACAAGCTCACAGCTGCTCACAGGTTGCTGCTCACTGTTCACCATGACTGTGGCGGCTGTTTTCCCTCTCCTGGAGAGCCAAGAAGGAGCTGAAACCTAATGGTCTTTCTCCTTTCTCTCATACTCATGTGCCAAACCAGAAATGGCTGCTCTAAAACCCAGTATGAGTATCACGCCTGTCAATGAAAATGAGCAGGCTACAGAATCTGCAAAGGGCTTGTGAACCTAGGTCAAGAGCCCATGTCTGAGGGAAGTGCCTGGTGCCTGCCATCTGCTTGACTCTAGAGACTCGGAGCTATGAATCCTCAGCAGGAGACTTTAGCATTATTAACTCAAGAGTTATTAACTCACTCTAGGGCAAAAGGCAGGGACAATTCCAGGCTCCCAAAGCAGTTGGGGCCTCAGGAGGCTGCTGCTCACAGGTCTCTATGAGACTGCCTCATCACAGGCTGTGAGGTTCAGGGCTGGGGGCCAGGGCACCCTGGCATTTCTTAACATCTACTTATCACTTCGGCTCCACTGTCCAAACTAAGTGGCATCTAGTCTAGTGCACTATTGGCAAGTGACAGTTGAGGCCAAGCAGTGGGAGACAGTGTGCCCCACCCTTGCCACCCCATGTCCTATCTCCCCCTTAGATCCTGTCTAAGCTGCCGTGCCTTGCTGGAGATGTGGAAAACACTGATTTTGCCTTTAACCAAACCTGCATGAGGCTTTCTTTGTTGGCATGTTGGCAGGGAGAGCTTAAGAATGATGATGTCTCCAACGTCTTAGAATGTTGAGATGCCACTCCAACTTGGATGACTCTGTGTTCAGCCCAGGGACCCAACCCTTATGGAATTCCCCGGATGTTAGGGTGGAACAGTCTACTGAGACATTTCAGGACAACAGAGTCCTGAAAAGGCCTGTGTGAGCTGTCTGGGCTCAGGTTCTAGCTGGGCCATTTAGCCGTGAGTGGCCACCAGCCAAGTTCTAAACCTTTCTCAGCCGGGATAACAATAGGAAGCCAGTGACAAGGTTGCTGGGTACAAAATGAACTCCTTCTTGCAGGATTAGCTGAGCACCAGACCCGGAAGAAGTAAATGCTCAGGAGTGCTCAGAAGTCATTGGCAGGGTGGTAGCACACAGCCTTGACCCGCTTCCCCCAGTGAGGCTGGCTTAGTGAGCCCCTCTCCTTGCTTCACACACAGAGGTTTCCTTTAAATCCTTTAAGTGAGGTGTGCGCTCTGAGAGAACTGTTTCTGATAGTTACCGGACTCCCCAAACCCACTGATGCTAGATGTGCTGCTCAGGGAGGGGCCTCTGCTGGCTGGTTCTGTTTGGGGGCACCTAAAGGAGGCCAGCTTGTGCCCAGCATAGTTACTACCCTGACAAAATACTTGGCAAGGCAGATAAAGGAGGAACGTGTTTGTTGTGGTTCGTGTCCCTCATGGTGGGACAGGCACAGCAGTGGGAATCTGAGGAGGTGGATCTCATTGTCCTGGCAACCAGGGAGCAGAGAGCAGTTTGGAAGTGAATGGGGTCCACTACCGGTGGCCCACTTCCCCTAGAAAGTCTACCTCCTAGACTCCACAACCTTCCAGAACAATGCTACCAGATAGGGATCAAGTGTTCAAACCGTTGAGCCTGTGTGGAACATTTTAAATTCAAGCCCTAACAGGCTCCAAGATTGAGGCCTGAGCCATGTAGCCTTGGGGATGGGTCAGTACTAGTTAGGACTCACCTAAGGGTTCTTGTGACCTGGCCCTCTGCCTCCTACCTGGAATGGAGAGCTTCCCCCGCTTCCACTTGGAACATTCTCTAGGTTCTGGGATGGGATAAGGCTTTACCCACGTGCCCTGTCCTGTCCCCTCTCGCATGTGCTGACTCACCTGTGGTTTTCGTTCCCAGAACCTCTTGTGCTGTGTTTTGGTTGAGGGAGTCATGTGTGCACCTTGCTTCTTCCCACGGCTGAGCCGAGCCTGGCCTCACCCCTGTTACCACATCCAGACCTTCCCAGGAAACATTGCAAGTACACACCATGCAATTTTCTAGCTCATGAGAAAAGAAACAGATAGTGACGTACCACTTTGCCCAACTTTAGTTCAACAAAAATGACACACCCAAACCAACTTTTTTTTTATATTTGCATGTTTCTTGCTCACATAAAACATTTCTTTTTTTCCTTCTTTTTATTGTTAAAAGAAAAATTTGCATTTACTCCCCTTGTCCCAGGCCCTCCCACTCCCCCACTACTCCACCGCCATCCCCTTGCTTCCTGAAGATGGGGCAGGATACCCTGCCCTGTGGGAAGCCCAAGGACCTCCCCCCTCCATCCCGGTCTAAGAAGGTGTGCATCCATATAGAATAGGTTTCCAAAAAGCCAATACATGCAGAAGAGATAGGTCCCTGTGCCATTATCATTGGCTTCTCGGTCAG
>JAQHUG010000911.1:85806-100397 GCA_028555095.1 Dicrostonyx torquatus | reverse complement strand
GGTGATTTAATATGTATTTTTCTAAGTCAGTAACAAACAGAGCCCTCAAATGGAAGCCATGACATACATTTGAATTTCCTCTCTTTATCTGAGAATATGAGATAGTCTAAGGAGGAAATGGTCATCAGTAAGTTACAATATTCATCTGTCACAATGGAATTCCCAGTGATAAACATTGTCATTTCACTGAGGATATATGTCCTGAAAACATGAGTGGGCAAGAACAAACTGGAGGTAAATCCACACTGTGTAAACAATATAAATATAGAGTAAATCATAACTCTCATAAGAAGTGCAGACAAGCAATTATCAGTTGAATAAAACTCTGTAGACTGGACTATGAGAAACAGAGAAGTAAAGATGTTCAACATGAGTATATAACCTTTGCAGAAAAAAATGAGCATAGTTTCTGAACAGAAGCACTTACTGTAGAATCAGCCATTTCTTCTGTCTCAGGGAAAACGATGTGCACTGGTAGCTTCTGCTTTCTCCCTTGAGGAATTTGCTTTAGAAGTATCAACAAAAACAATTCACCTGCTGCAAGCACACTCCCCGTCTGTAGAAACAGAAAAATCAAGAGAGTGTTTACTCCTGGAATGGTTACACAGATAACTCCGGAAAACAAGAGACATTAAAATGTTGAGTTTCTCCCTTGCTGAGTTCAAGTGGTCTGTTTAGCAGTGAAATTATATAGTCAGAGCTTGGGCTGTACTTTCATGTTATGCTCAACCAAGGCAAAGCAAACTGATAAAAGGAAGCCAAACTCAAATGTAGATCAAAACCCTGTAAGGCTAATCATGAACTTCACTTTGTTTTCACTGGCCAGGTTCACAACAATGGGGTTGCTACTTAGATTAATGAATGGACGCTGTGGAATGGAATGAAACACAACTGAAAGCAAATTTATGTCAGCATGCAGTTACTCATGACAGAAATTTTGAGGGAACTACAACTATTTTGGGGTTCTTTTAGTGGAAGCAGTAGAGTTCAAAATGCAACAACACTAGATATTATATATGTTCACATATACTGATATGCATAAAAAGTAGGTACTGAACTTACCAAAATTCACATGATGGTTCTACTTTTATGAACTGTCTTTTTTTTGAGACAGGGTTTCTGTGTGGCTTTGGACCCTGTCCTTGAACTAGCTCTTGTAGACCAGGCTGGTCTCAAACTCACAAAGATCCGCCTGCCTCTGCCTCCCGAGTGCTGGGATTAAAGGCNAAGGCATGCGCCACCACCACCTGGCTTTGAACCGTCTTTTTAATGAAACATAAGTGACAATGAGCTTTGTAAGAAAGATGTGGGGATAAGTAACAAAGGAGCCCAAGAATCTAAGTATGAATTTACGACATGTTTTCACGTGGTTTACACAATATCTGTACAAGCCTGAATGATGCAGATGATTTTTAATTGTACTGGTTAGCTAGTGGTCAATTCAGGGCAGCAGTATGTATGAGGTTAACTGTTACCAGTGTTTCTTTTATTTATTTTTCATAATTGCATGTTTACACATTTGAACATATTTACATCCATGTTTGTGTGTGTTACATCCATAAGAAGATTTAATAATATTCATCGCAGCTATCTGGCTTATATTTTCTTTCCATCCTCTTTTCTATAAAGATATTACTTTATCACAAATATTTAGTGCATTTGACATTCTTCATATAAGACAACAAAATATGTAACTTTAAACACATTAATATACTCAGTGTCAATGCATTGGTGCACTATGGAAAGAAATCAGTAAGTCATTTCCTCTTTGTTTCATCTGACCAGGACCATCTCTAGATATAAGCTGTCTAATTCACTCATCAGGTGTCATCCGTTTTATCCTGTCTTATGTGTGAGTCTGAATCTGTGCCTTACTGTAGGCTGTATTAAAAATTTGTTATTGTGCCTCAGTATATATCTGTCCCCAGCAAGGGCTTTATTCTCTTTCTCTTATTGAACAGTACAAGTAGCATCACAAAAGGAAGGGTTGATGGATACTGTGCAGAAATCTTTGAAATGGTTTCAAAAGGATTAGGCAGTGACCCTACTTGATCCCATCTGATACCAATAACAGACAGTGCTAACAACACCATTGTTTACCAAGTTATATCTCTACACTGTATTTAGCATTTATTGTGAAAGAAGATAATTTAAAGTTTCAGCTATGCCTTAGCTTATGTTACAACAGTTTATTATGTGGAAAATCCAAAAGAAGTAAGGTTGATAGTTACAGGATTCTCTTATAAAAAGAGATTAAGCAAACACTTCATAGTAGGCAAAGGGAAGAGTTTTGAAGAGAATCCCTGGAGCAAAGTATTTAAACTATGTAGTGACAAATGAGACATACCAAAACTAAATTCCTTCCATATATAGAAGGCTACTACTATTTGAAAAAAAGGGAGAGTGGAAAGATTAGGAAAATAACATCACCAGCTAAATATGTGACAGAGAGTTTAAAACATTTCAATAACTAAAAAGCTAAACACCAAAACAAAGAAACAAACAAGCAAATGAAAGCCACTGGCATTAAAACTGTGTCACAAACATGAACAGAAATCTCAAGAGAAGATATATATGTCTGATAAGTGTTTTTTAATGTTGAACATGATTAGATATCAGTGAAATGCGAATTAGCAATACTTTGTCATTTCTTACCCATGTCCAGAATGACTAAGAAAAACAAAGAAAATAACAAAGTGATAACAAAAACTGATATAGACCTGTTTTAAGAAAATTAATGTATACACCCTTGATGAGAGTTCACACTGGTGAAGCAGTACATATCAGTGTGGAATTGCCTCCCAATGCTAAAAAACCTTTACCATTCACTTTCTTTTCTGGTCCTTATGTTGTTTAGGTATCATGATAACTGTCCTCATCAAAAGAACTTCACACTGTTGCTTCTACTTTTTGCAATTATTTGAGGAGAACTCATGTTCCTTCTAGAAGAATTATTAGAAGTTACAAAGTACCACAACAACCTTTACCTATGTGTGGATGTAGCTTAAATATTATTCCTGATGTCTTATTGTTTACCCACTGTCTGTAGCATCACCAAGGCTCCATCAAATAAGCTTCCTGGAGAATTTGATAACTAAAGTAGGACCTTTTCTGTGATCTTTCAATATCTATTCATGTCTTCAATACTTCAATGTTTTGGCAGACTACTTCCACATAGAGCCTCCATGAAGTAGTATCTTCAGAATGAAAAACATGAAGGAAAATCCATGTCATCAAATAGGATGAATATTATGTTTATGATTGTATCTTGTACCTTCTTTCTTTGTCATCATTCAGGGGGGGGCATCAGCTCTGTGTACAGCAGGGAAGCAGGAGAAGTCTTGCATTAAAGATCTGTTTTCCTTCACTCTTTGCGATAACTGGCAGGAGCTGCTGGCTGCCCCACCTAATATATTTCAGATGATGTCAGCACTACTCATTGTGACCTCATAATCAGCAACTTCTGGCAGGCTTATCCTGGCCCTCAGGAAGGAGTTGTACCCATGTCACTGCCGTACTGGGTGTAGCACAAGTTTCTTAGAATGAATAGAAAAAGAGAATGAAAAAAAAAAGAGAATGAGGGTTTGGTTTACCATAAAAAAGATGATGAGAAAAGAAAAGATTATGAACATATCCAACAAATGTGTGACAAATAAAGCATTAATTCATCCTTTGTTATTTAGAGATACAGGCTTTGTGTTCAACATCCATCACTCACTTAGTAAACACATATTTAGAAAAATACAAACAGTAAGAAGTAGGAAGCCACCTGCAGGGCGCCTGCCCCAATACCCTCCCCCATCTGCCAGGCCCCACATCCTAGTAACTCCATTCCTCCTCTGAACTTGCCTATTCTTCTGTTATCTTGGTAGAACTATGAAATACTGCTTGCTACAATACAGACAGCATCAAGAGTTAAGTGAGCAGCTAACCACTGGGACATCCCACTCTCTAGAATGTCCATAATGTGAACAAACCCTGGATCACTACCCCAACTGCCTTGGCTTCTTTGGAAAGCCAGCAGTAACAATTTCTTGAAGGTTGGCTTCCTCCTCCACAAACTCGACTCTGCAAGCTACCTGACCTGACACACCCCGAAAATTGGCTATCCTCTGGTGTAGGAAGGATCTTCTGTATTTTGTGTTGCTTTCATTGGTTAATAAAGAGACTGCCTTGGCCTGTAGGATAGGTCAGCCCTTAGGTGGGCAGAGTAGACAGAACAGAAGGCTGGGAAGAAAGGAAGTTTGTTAGATGCCATGATGCTCCTACCCGAGACTCTAGACTCATGCCGGTAAGCCACGACTCGTGGTGATACACAGATTACTAAATGTGAGTTAAATCAGGATGTCAGACTTAGCCAATATAGGCTAGAACTAATGGCCAGGCAGTATTTAAATTAATATAATTTTTGTGTGGTTATTTTGGGTATAAGCTTGCTCCTCCTAATTACTACAATCCTCCTTCAATCTTAGGGGAACTCTGAAGGTCAGCTTTCTATTTAATACAGAGAGGACAAATAGGTTAGTTAGTAGCCACCCTGTAAGATCCCCAACTTCTATGATTCCATAATGGGGCAAAACCCTGGCCCCTACTCCAGGTGAAGCAAACCCTTCAAGACTTGAAGACTGAAATAGAGGCAATAAAGAAAACACAAACTGAGTGAATTCTACATATGGAAAACCTGGGTAAACAAACAGGAACTACAGTGGCAGGTATAACCAACAGAATACAAGAAATAGAAGAGAAAATCTTAGGTGTTGAAAATACTATAAATGAAATCAGTTCACTGGTCAAAGAGAATATTAAATCCAAGAAATCTTTTTTTTTTACTAACAATTAAGATTTATTTATTTAGCCAGGAGGTGGTGGCGCACGCCTTTAATCACAGCACTCAGGAGGCAGAGGCAGGCGGATCTTTGTGAGCTCGAGACCAGCCTGGTCTACAAGAGCTAGTTCCAGTGCAGGCTCCAAAGCCACAGAAAAACCCTGTCTCGAAAAAATAACAACAAAAAAGATTTATTTATTTAAAAAAAAACCACTCTGGTCTTTTTTTCCATAATCATCTAGTAAGGGGGTCAACATTTAGACTATATTTAATTAGATAGGCTGGCTTTTATATTTACTAAAGAATAATAAAATTAGCAGACAGTATCGCTTCAGAAAAATAAATACAAACGGTCTAAAACAATTACCCAAAAGTAAAAAGTTACAAAAACCAGAGTACTAGTCTTCATTATTGACAAATTCATTTCTTCTAAGACCAAACAGATGTTATTCTACTATATTTTCTTTCATTTTTTGTTATCTTACATACTCAAAACAATACTTCCCTACGCCTCAACTGGGGCCATCATGGAAAATGAAAAATCAGAATCTCTTTTCTACTCTCCTATCATCCATCCCTCTATTAAGATAGGGAGGCAGGAGCATTTGCTTAGTGGATTGCTACTTGTCATCTAAGGACACTGCATCTAACCTATCTCCCAGTGCAAAAAAAAAAAAACCTCTACTACAAAGTCTCAAGTACCAAATGCATACTCCTAGTGTCACACCCATTTCCAAATGAATGTTATCAGAGCCTTACAGAAAAAAATATATTAATACTGCGTTTATTCTCAGGTGTACATATTAACCCTATTTCCAATATTTGGAAAATGATTTCTTATAAAGATGATTTCATAGATTTATGATCCCATAGGCTTCCTTTACTTACATGAGAATAAAAAACTACTAAAAAATAGTTACTTGTAATATGTTTCATCCCTATACACATCAGTGCTTATTTTCTTTAAAATAATAAACATTTGGCCCAAATTAATTAGTTCACAATTAAAAAAATATGTAGCAGTAAATATAGAAGGCTAAACTTCTATTGATATAGCTGTAGGAATTTGAACTTCTTTGGAAAATTAGTCTTTTTGTAAATTCAGAATTTCTTTTATTAAGATCTGTGTTTATGACTAATATACATTTTAGTAGTTAGATATTTCTAATGAATATACCATCAACAGTTTTTATATTAAATAATGTCATGGAATATATATATATATATATATACACACACACACATATATACATATACATATACATACATACATACACACACACACACACACACACACACACACACACACACACATATATATAGAGATCCATGCATTCAAGTGCTTCTGCCTCCCAAGTGTTGGGATTAAAGGCGTGACTTGACTTTATACTTTGACTACCTACACCTTGGTAGGAATGTTTTCCCAAGGTTTTAGGCAAAAGACAGTATCTTGTTTGTGATTTACCAGGTGTGTTGGTTCAATGACAAAACATCAAATGTGTAAGATTACATCTTGGAAAGAAGAATATTAAAAATCAATGGTAAAACTGATAATATGCAATGCAGAATTTAAGATTGGGGTATAGGAGTAAGCAGCTCATTCAAAATCGGACCACACACAATCAAACCCTTGAAAAGGATCAACTGATGCAGTAGCTAAGAACAATGATGTAGCTCCATCTGCAGTTAAAACATTCATTATATTTGGAATTACAATTTCAGAGATTACCTTAACTACTGTAAGGTAAAATATATGTACCTGTAGCAAATATTCAAAAGGAATGTTTTGGAGTTTCCATCTGTCAACAGATTTCTATTTAAATACATCACTTACTATCCTTTTAATTTTTAATTTCTGAGGAATATGTTATAAATAGCAAAGTGTGTGAAGAGGAAAGATGCATTCTTTATTCAAAAAGTTTTATGTGTGAAATAGGAGGTTGGGGAAAAGTTACTTATTGAAGAGGTACCATCAATCTTGGCAGACTGCACCTGTCCTCCCAGTGAAAACAGGAGCAACTAGAAAATTGAAGGATATTTTTTCAGTTGCTTCAAAAATCGGATATTTTGTTTTGTTTTTTTTAAACTTGGTAATCCCACCTATGTTAAATTTTTCAATGACTACCTAGCTGACTAGCTCACTTAAGAACACTAAGTTCTCAAGTCCATGACTTCCTACAACTTGTCTACAAAAATCATGAACTTTGAATTACAAAAACAGAGATGAATGAAATCTTGTAAGCATTTCTAAACCAGCAGAAAAATATATAAAGTAAAACAGGGATGAGTAGAAGTAAAAAGCTAAGAATGTGAGGGATTAAAGTATGGAAAAGCATTACTATTTCATGGTAGTCTTCTACATACCAATGATTCTACAAACTCATGCTATGTTTTGATTCTTTTATCAATTAAATTAACCTTTCTCAAAAACCTTCAAGTGTAAGAAGATGCCCCACTCCTTCTCTGTAATTTTTGATGTAGTGCTAAAATGTTGCAATTAAGATTTTAACAAGGTTGGAATTATATAATGTCAAAGGTCTACATGACAGCTCCTAAAAAAAGCTAAAATTCCTCATAAACTGCTACAGAACAGTGCAGCAATACACTGGCTTTCATCTAAAATATTAAAAAGGCTCTCCTTACACTCTAGGTAGAGCGCATTGGTTAAGGACATACCTTTCAAAAACTATAGGTTTTACTATTTAAGCACTTTGCACCTCCCTTCCCTATCATAAAGACTTTTGCTTAAACAAAAGAAGTATCTCTGAGAAGCTACTGGGAATCCTCAAGACTCCCTTTTGTTAAAAGTCTGTCTGACTCAGATTGTCAAAGACAGATTTCATATTTTACCATGAAATAAAATAACTAACAGTTGTCATTAATCAAATGTACATAACAGGCACCTATAAGACATTCCACCAAAATACAAAAGAATATAAATGCTTCTTAGCACCTCATTGATCTTTCTCTAAAATTTACAAACTGTTCAGTTAAAAAAAAAGCAAACTTCAGTGGATACAAAAACTGGAGAAACCCCCATTATCTTAACTGATCACTCTGGAATAAAGTTAGAATTTAACAAAACCACTATTTTCAGAAAGCTTAAAATCTCAGGGAAATTGAGCAGTGAACTATTCAACATTCCACTGGTTCAAGGAAGAAGTAAAGAACCAAATTAAAGACTTCCCAGAATTAAAAATGAAGATACAACATACCAAAACCTATGGGAAACTATGAATGTAGTGCTAAGAGGAAAGCTCATGGCACTAAATGCTAACATAAAAAAATGAAGAAAGCACATATCAGTGACTTAATAGCACACCAGATAGCTTTTGAACAAAAGACACAGATGCACCCAGGAGATGTAGAAGAGAGGAAATAACCAAACTAAGAGCTGAAATCAACAAAATAGAAACAAAGAAATCAATACAAAGAATCAATGAGATGAAGAGTTGGATCTTTCAGAAAGGCAATAAGATATACAAGTGCTTATCCAAACTAATCAAAAGCAGAGATAACACATCCAAATTAAATCAGAAATAAAAACATGGATGTAAAAGAGACACTGAATAAATTCAGAGAATCTTTAGGTCATAATACAATAACCTGTCCTCCACAAAATTGGAAATCATAAAAGAAATATACAATTTTCTAGATAGATACTATGTACTGAAGTTAAATCAAAACCAGGTGAGCAATTTAAATAAAACATATACACTGCAAGTAAAAATATGCTATCATCATAATCCTCCCAACCAAAAGAAGCAGATTGCTAAATGGTTTTTATTTTATTTTTATTTTAAAATATTTATTTCTTTATTATGTATACAATATTCTGTCTATATGTATGCCGGAAGGCCAGAAGAGGGCAAAAGATCTCATTACGGATGGATGTGAGCCACCATGTTGTTGCTGGGAATTGAACTCAGGACCTTTGGAAGATCAGGCAATACTCTTAACAGCTGAACCATCTCTCCAACCCATATGGATGGTTTTACAGCAGAATACTTTTAGAACATTAAGAGAAGCTAAAAATATATACTCATCAAAGTATTTCACACAGTGAAAATATAAAGAATATTGCCAAACACTTTTTATGAGGCTGCATTTACCCTGAGACCACTACAACACAAAGACTAAAACAAAAAAGTTTTACAGACCAATCTCACTCATGAATATTGATACAAAGATACTCAATACAATACTGGCAAAACAAATATAAGGACATATCAAAACATAATCAACCATAACTAATTTGGCTTTATCCCAGGAATGCAGAGATGGTTCAACATACAAAAATCTATCAATGTAACCCATCATAAAATCAAAATGAAAGAAAAATACAACCATCTCATTAGATGCTGGAAGACTATTAAAATCCAACAATACATCATCATCAAGGTTTTGGAGAGATCATGGATTCAAGAAAAATTTCTAAACAATATGAAACAAATATAGAGCAAGCAGACAGTCAGCATCAAATTAAATGGACAGAAACTCAAAGTGATTCCACTAAAATCAGGAAAAAGAAAAGGCTGTCTAATCTCTCAGTAGCTATTCAACGTAGTTGTTGAAGCTCTGGCTATTAGCAATAAGACAACAAAAATCAGGGGGATTCAAATTAGAAAGAATGAAGTCAAATTTTCATTATGTGCAGATGATATGATAGTATATATAAGTGACCCCCAAATCTCTACCACAAAACTCCTACAGGTAATTAATACCTTATTGATGAAATAGGATACAAGAAAAACTCTAAAAATTTAGTGGTTATCCTATATACAAATGATACGACTTGAGAGGAAAAAAAATCACCTTTCACAATAGACTGGAATACACTAACCAAATAAGTGAAAGACTTATTTGACAAAAACTTTAAGTCTTTGAGAAAGAAATTGAGGAAGATAACAGAAAATGGAAAGACTTCCCATGCTCTTGGATTGGTAGTATCAACATATTAAAAATGGCAATCTTGTTGTTCTCTTATTGTCTCTAAGTTTTAGAGTAGTCACAATGAGATATTTAGTCTATCACACTCATGTTTGTACTGCCATACTGATAATATTATATCAAAGTACAGAGAAGCTGCAATGATAATTGAGATGCAGTGGGGATGGCAAAGTAACAGGGAATTAAAAATCGTATTCTCAGAACAAAGTTTATAATAAATTAATCATTTTGGGGAAGACTTTAATATCATGGGAAGAGACAAGAATTTGAAGGATATGTTGAGATTATTTTCGAGGGCAATAGATTGAATATGTTTGGTAGCTGCCACCTCACATAAATACCTCACTCAAATCAATATCTGTTCAAAGAAACTTTAAAAATAGAGGCCTTTTGATGCACACTAGATACCAGGCCCATCCCCTGAGGATATTCAACTGACATTTTTCACCTATAGAACATTGTTGGGAAATTTCATAAAAAGGCACCCAGCCCCCATCCTAACATTTGTCTTCTTGTATATAAGTAAAAAGGCTCAGGACAGTAAGTCACATTAAGTCAGAAACTAGAAAGCTGCATCAAAAAATTTACTAATATCAAAGAGTTTCTATATAAATCCATCGTTTTTTTCAATTTCTTTCTGAATATTTCCTAGTTAACAGCCACTTCATATTATTAGTCCAAGTATGTCTCTCCTGTGAGTCTCAATATGACATATGGATTTGTGGTATTCAGTGACTACTTCCTGCCAGGTATCTTTCCATCTGAACTGTAACACTAAATAAAACCTAGCTGAAGGAAGGTAGCAATGGAAAACTCACCATTTTGGAGAACTTTTAGACTTTTAATTCCTTATTTAAGAGTTTTATTTCTCAGTGATAAGGACATTCATTCACAAACGTGTCTTAAATTTCTTATCCAGAGATGGTATTCAATGAGATTATATACCCATGACTTGTGAAATATTGCCAGCTAAGAATTCATATGCCAATGAGTTGGACATAGCCTTATTTAGAGAATTACATTCCACCAAATATGTCAATAAAATATATAAGACACTTGTAGGCGACATTAATCCTCCAAAGTAAACATTACAGCTCAGCTGCTCCCTTCATCTTGGCAGTTAGAAATGCACAGATAGAATCCCACTGGGGTTGCCTAGAAACATTTATGATCTCACAGCCTCTCATTTTTTTTTCTTTTTCTTTTATCAAGATAAGGTCTCTCTCTGATTTTGGAACCTGTTCTGAAACTTGGTGTGGAAGGTCCTTCTGTTTATGTGTCACATTTATTTGTTAATAAATGAAGAAACTACCTTGGCCTGTTGACAGGGCAGACCTTAGGTAGGCAAAGATAATTTAATTGAATTCTGGGAGAAGAAAGACAGAGAGAGAGAAGCTATGGAGCTGCCAGAGACAGACATGTTTAAATCTCACCAGTTAGCCACTGCCATGGGTGATACACAGATTTATATACATGGGTTAAATTAATGTAACAGTTAGCAAATAAGAAGCTAGCGATGATGGGCCAAGCAACGATTTAATTAATACAATTTCTGTGTTATTATTTTGGTTCTGAGCAACTGGGACAAACAAGTGTCCACTTCCCCCAACAGATTGGCCCACAAATGTGGTGAATTAAATCCAAGTAGAACTTTAAAAAACCTAAAAATTAATTCTAGACACAAAAGAGCAGACTTAAGCATTGTTAGGTAGCAATATTTTCTTGGATGGGTTTTCTTTGCTATTACCAAGCATAGGCAGGCCTCCTTAAAGAGAGGTTTTCCTGATTCAGCATTAGCAGGAAAAAATTCTCACTCAGTTTTAAAACATGGCTTCCTGCGTACTTTTGCCAACACAAACTCTGGCTATGGAGCATTCTTTTTTTTCTACCTTCATTCCTTTTGTTTCTAGCTTCATTTCTTTTTTTTAATTTGTATAATTTTTATTACTTTATAAATAATTCCATTCAAAATTTCCACCTCTTCCCCTCCTCTCACTTACCTTCCACTCCCACACACACCATTCCCCACTCTCCCTCCAGTTCTAAGAGAGGGCAAGATACCCAGGCCTGTGGGAAGTCCAAGGCCCTGCCCACTACATCCAGAGTTTGGAAGGTATGCATCCTAATAGACTAGGATTGTCAAAATCCAGTACATGCACTAGAGAAAAATCCCAGTGCCATTATCATTGGCTTCTCAGTCTGCCTCAATTGAGAGTCACATTCAGAGTGTCCAGTTTGATTCCATGTTCTTTCATTCCCAGTACAGCTAGATTTTGTGAGCTCCCAATAGCTCAGGCACACTGTCTCAGTCGGTGGAAGCCAACCCTCACTGTCCTGACTTCCCTGATCATCTTCTCCCTCCTGCTCTTCAACTGGACCTTGGGAGCTCAGTCCAGTGCTCCAAACAGGTTCTCCATCTCTATCTCCATCCCTTGCCTGACAAAGGTTTTATGGTAATACTCAAGATAGTCATCAAAATGACTACAGGACAAGACCAGTTCAGAAACCCTCTCCTCCACTGCCCACCATCCCAGCTGGGGTCATACCTGTGGATCCCAAACACAGCCAACTATAGGATTGAGGGATCAGGAGTTCCATCATGGAGTGTTCTTGACACTGGGACTTCTTTCTCTATGTATATTTTTGATTTTGATTAAGGTATTGTGTTTGTGAAGATCTTTTAAAAATGTAATGTATAATTAAGAAATATAAGTTAACAGATAATTGCCTATAATAGTCAATCTTGTCCTCATGTTAGTTAGGTTTTCTAAATATATAGAGATATATTTTAATTAGATACCTTTCAAAGACCTTCAGAATATGTCATATAAATGTTTTAAGAACTTATGATTTTTTCATGACAAATAGACACATCTGCTCCCAGAAGCACCGGTCTACATCAAGAGAAAGATCGATATTTAATAGGCTGCTTATGGATCTTCTTAGTCATTTGCCCAATAAACTACTCTTGCCTGGACTGCTTAGTGGTATTTTGTATGAGTGGGACATGCAAGGCCCACAGAAAAAATGACTGCAGATGTTTTCTAAATAAGATGAGATAGTCCTTAAGCATTCCAGCTTTATGAAAGAATCTGGCAGATATTCTGCAAGACATAGGATAAAATGACTGGAAAACTGTCAATATAGACAGAACTATTTTGAAATTTACTGCTTCAGGAAAATGTCTGCCAAATATTAGAGGCCTATTGGCTGAAGATGGGTGCTAAAATGTCACAGAAGGACTTTGGTTTACTGTTCAGGCAGCAAGATGTCTCTGTCAAACCTAGAGTTCTGTAAGTTGGTTACACTGTATTTCCTGTTTATTTAGGTAATATTATATCCTTCTGGAGTATTTGAAGGAGATAAAGAATAGATATTTATAACTATAACTTTTCTTAGTTATGATAAAAGATAAAGTAGATATAAATATTGTAACTAATTCTTTCTTGATAACTGTTTTGTTGTAGGTAATCTTTCTATGTTAAATTTAAAATTACCTTTTAGTTAGGCAGGATATGGAAGGTGAGGTAGGATTCCCCTCCATATGCTGTGATTAACATTGGTTTTTAAAAAAAGAATTTGCTTTGAGCCATTTAGAGAGCAGAATAGAGCACGACAGGGATTCCAAGCAGATAGAGGAAGAGAGAGTTTTCAAAGTCAAAGAGATCCCATGTAGGCACCAGCAGAGGCAGCCATGTGGCAATACACAGATTAATAGAAATGGGATAATGAAAATATGAGAGCTAGGTAGCAATATGCTTAAGCGATTGACTAAGCAGTGATCTAATTATAGTTTCTGAGTGATTATTTCGGGTCTGGGCAGCAGAGAAAATGAACCAACACCTTCCATCATGTTTGACTTTTGCTGAGAAGCAATCCCAGGACTTCCTGCACACTTGGTAGGCACTCTAGCAAATGAGCGATCTCTCCAAAAGCTAATTTTGCATTAACAGGATCAACCAGCTTGAACACTGTACTCAATATTTACTTCTAGCTGACTATAAACTGCTGTAGAATAATTTTTGTGCTAATTTTTGATATAAATAAAACCTGAAGGGCTGTTTGCTAGGTAGGATTTGGGGGCAGAAACAATACTGGGGCAAAGAATAAGGAAATTGTAAAGATGGAGAGACTAATGTAAAGTTGTAGAGATTGGGATATACCTTAACCAGTGACATCACCTTTGCCAACCCCACCCTTCCTGCTGCCCTCACCTCTCTTTCCAGCCCCACCCCTCCTTCCGGTCCCTCCCCTCCCTCTGGGCCCGCCCACCGAGCACCCTGTTATCCCCCCCAACTAGGCTGTCCACTCCACTGGAATTGTCCACTGTTCTATGGTCCAGGCAGGGAGCACAGGGCTCCATGTCCATGCACAAGTTAATGGTCATGTGGAGGAAGTGAGTGATGGGTCATGGCCAGAAGTGGGGGCCTTGACATCATCAAGGTGGGCGTGACCGGGAGCAGGGCCTGCTCCTAGTCTCTTCACACATTCCTGGCCCTGTGGTGAAAGGAGTGCGGTAGAGTTCATGGTCACAGCCAGAATGACACTTGGTGGGCATGGCTGGTGATGTATACATCATTGCACAGTCTCCCTAGGATCCTCCTCACACACCATGACAAGGCCTCGAGGTTTGTGCAGCTGCTGATGGCGTCAGGGAGCAAGGGGCTGGTGCAGCAGGATTTTTTGCTGCAGGTGCAGGGGACAGGGACACGGAGGTGCAGAAAGACAGACAGATGAGGACACGCAGACAGACAGGCGGGCACACAGACACGCGAACACTGAGTCTCAGGCACGAACATGCAGACAAATGGACACA
>JAQHUG010000908.1:90529-105279 GCA_028555095.1 Dicrostonyx torquatus | reverse complement strand
ACTTACCACCTGGGACACTGTACACACCGTTGTCTACACTGCAGACCAAGCACTTACCACCTGGGACACTGTACACACCATTGTCTACACTGCTGACCAAACACTTACCTTTAGCAGGAGAGAAAAGTTATTCTGCAAAGTGGCCATCATTGCATTTCCATAGAGTTTGCTCCTCACGTGGTGTTTGCTCACACTCCCACCACCAGATTGATACCCTAATAATGACTTCAACATGGTTTCAAATGTGTCTTCTGAAATAGACAGATTCATTATTTCTATAATAAAATAATAATTCAAAAGAAAAAATATTCAACAAGAAAACAGAGGTCAGTGAGGTAAAGGGAGACAGCAAGAGCATGGCAATCTTCTGGCAACACCATTAACAGTCTTTTGTAAAGGCAACAGTTCAACTGTCAATGAGAATGGGCAAAATCATCCTGATTCAGAATTCTGCTGTGCTTCACTAACACCTGCATAAAATGTCTATGGACAGAACTACTTTTTCAAAAGATTTGTTTTCTTTTGGGGCCTGAATGTTTTGCTTGAATCACATGCAGGCAAAGCCACCATAGTGTGCCATATACTCCAGAATGGGAGCTACGGGCAGTTGTGAGCCTTCATGTGGGTGCTGGTAACTCTGAACCTGGGTCCTCTGGAAGAGAAACCAGCATTCTGAACCCCTGAGCCACACCCCTAAACACACACACACACACTAAAGCAAAATGGATAATTTTGTGGGCTGTTTTCAAGTCTTAGAAAATCAGCTGGTCTCACTTTCTCTTTTCTATTCCTTTAGTAGCTGTATTATTTATGTGCAAACACATTACTAAAAACAATTAAAAAAACACGGAAAAATACAAAGAAAGTAAAATCCATCCTAAATCTCAGTGGCTGTATACAATATGGGGAATTTCCAATTTGACTAGATTGCCTGGAACCTCCCATTTGCAGGATGACAAGAGTATGTCTCCACACCTGGCTTTCTGCGTGGTCTCTGGGGATGGAGCAAAGCTTGTGCATCAAGTACCTGACCAACTGAATAATCCTCTCCCCAGCTCTGAAGTGCATTTTAATACAAAGAATAAGGCAAGGATTAATTTCTTTCTAAATAACTATTCAGTCTTCTCAGAAATATCTGCAGTCTTTTTTTTTAATATCTGCAGTCTTTAGCCTGCTATAAAAATGCTGTTTTTCCTGAGTACCTGTTCGCCTAGAAAATACTCACCATGCAACTCCATCAGTCTAACCTTATCACCGTATGAATCTTTAAATCAATCTAGTGTTTTATATTGTACTTGTGACACTATTTCTTTCAATAATATCCCTCAAGCTTTTCTCGCTACTCATAAACATTAACCCTTTCAGACGTACTGTGAAACTATTTTCTCTGGTTTCCTCAAAAGAACCCTGAGGTAATTTACAATAGGATTGCATTGTGTGTATTTGTAAATTAAAGATAAAAATAATTTCATACCATTGCATTAAATGAAGTAACCAGGATTTTGTGTGTACCGAACACACAGCACAGAGATTCAATCAACCTCAGCCATTCCCACCCAACGGCAGTGCTTTCTTTATAAACACTCGTTCTCCAAAGGCATGGATCTGCTGAGTAGAAAAAAGAATGTAACTTACAAGTCTTTTGGGTTGCAGTGCTCAAACCACAAGACCCTGCCAAACCAGAGAGAGGCCACAGGCCCCTGTCTTTCATGAAATTAACCAGGAACTCAGGCAAACTTCCACTGTTCACAATGTCTGGAAGGTTACCACCTCTGATAAAAGACAGATATGTCATGTAATCAATTTAACTTGAAAAAAATAAGAAAGGCCACAGTTGACGCTGAATTAACAGTGATAATAGATTTAAATTATTTAAAAAAAATCCCAAATTCGATTATATTCACCATCTTACTGTTTCTGTAATTACATTTAGCAATCAAATGGATTTTCCTGAGAATTTTGAGAATTCATGACACCAGTGAATGAAACCAAATAAGAGCAACACAAGGAACATCTGATGTGGGCAGTCAGTAGGAGAATTACCCAACTGTTCACTCCTACCCTGACAGCCATGGGAATACACTCAGCCTGACGAAACCCTAAGATTACCTTCAAAGGTTGTTTTGCTTTCTTTCCTGTTTCTATCTTATTTTCAGCTTTCTCTGGATGGGGAAAGGGGGAAGTAATGACAGACAGCCTTCCTCTCAGACTGTAAAGAAGACTAGGTTGTATGCCTAGAGGTAAATTTAAATAAAATGAGTAATGTAAAAATAATGTTTAGGACTGAGGCTGTAGTTCAAAGGCACAACACTTGCTTAACAAGCTTGGGGCCTTGGATTCCATCCCCAGCACCAAATTAAAAAAAAATCTCCATGAAAACATAGTTTTATTTTAATGCTGAAAAGGAAGAGATGATAAAGGAAGAGACTTGGTAAAAACACAAACAACAACAACAAAACCTTACTTTTCTTCAGCTGGAATTCCTACAGCTTGTCGGGAAGCCTGAATGGGAAAAAAATGAATGGCTATGTAATGAATTGTCACAGATCTGAGAAGCCCTCCATGTTTACACATGACCTCTCAAGAACCTTAAACAATTCAGCTGAATCCAAGGACTCATTTCCACATCAAAACAAAGCTAATGGGCTCCTGGTATAAGGAAGAATTATTAAAACTGCATGATCATCTCATTAGGCATTGAAAAAGCCTTTGACAAAATCCAACCCCCTTCATAATAAAGGTCTTGGAGAGAGCAAGGATACAAGGAACATTTCTCAACATAATAAAGGCAATATGCATCAAGCCAACAGCCAATATCAAACTAAATAGAGAAAAACTCATAGTGATCCCACTGAAATCAGGAACAAGAAAAGGTTGTCCACTCTCTCTATATCTATTCAATATAGTTCTTGAGGTTCTAGCTAGAGCAATAAGACAACAAAAGGAGATCAAATTGGAAAGGAAAAATGTCATACTTTCACTATTTGCTAATGATAGGATAATATTCATAAGTGACCCCAAAAATTCTACCAGAGAACTACTACAGCTGATAAACACCTTCAGTAATGTGGTAGGATACAAAATTACCAACAACAACAGCAAAAAATAAGTAGCCCTCCTATATTCAGATGATAAACGGGATGAGAAAGAAATCAGAGAAATATCACCCTACACAATAGCCACAAACAACATAAAATACCTTGGGGTAACTCTAATCAAGTGAACAAGTGAAAGACTTGTATGACAAGAACTTTAACTCTTTGAAGAATGAAATTGAAAGGGATATCAGAAAATGGAAATATCTCCCACACTCATGGATAGATAGGATTAACAGAGTAAAAATGGCAATCTTGCCAAAGCAATCTACAGATTCAATGCAATACCCATCAAAATATCAGCACAATTTTTCACAGACCTTGAAAGAATAATTTTAAATTTCATATGAAAAAAACAAAAAATCCAGGATAGCCAAAACAATTCTACACAATAAAGGAACATAAGAAGGCATCACCATCCCTGACTTCAAGCTCTATTAAAGAGCTACAGTAATGGAAACAGCTTGGTACTGGCATAAAAACAGACAGATGGAATCAAATCAAAGATCCTGATATTAACCCACACATCTTTGAACACTTGATTTTTGACAAAGAAGTGAAAAATATAAAATGGAAAAAAGAAAGCATCTTCAACAAATGGTGCTGGCATAACTGGATATCAACATGTAGAAGAAGGCAAATAGATCATATCTATTGCCATGCACAAAACTCAAGTGAATCAATAACTCAACATAAATCCATCCACACTAAACCTCATAGAAGAGAAAGTGGAAAGTACACTTGAATGCATTGACACAGGAGACCACTCCCTAAATATAACACCAGTAGCACAGACACTGAGAGCAACAATTAATAAATGAGACCTGCTGAAACTAAGACACTTTTGTAAAGCAAAGGACATGGTCAACAAGACAAAACAGTTGTCTACAGAATGGGAAAAGATCTTCACCAACGCCACATCTGACAAAGGGCTGATTTCCAAATATACAAAGAACTCAAGAAACTAGACATCAAACTAACTACCAAATAATCCAATTAAAAACTGGGGTACAGAATTAAACAGAAAATTCTCAATAGGAGAATCTCAAATGGCCAAAGGACACTTAAGGAAATGCTCAACATCCTTGGTCATCAGGAAAACACAAATCAAAACAACTCTGAGATATCATTTTACACCAATCAGAGTGGCTAAGATAAAAAATAGTGGTGGGGCGGTGTTGGCGCATGCCTTCAATCCCAGCACTCGGGAGGCAGAGGCAGGCGGATCTCTGTGAGTTCGAGACCAGCCTGGTCTACAAGAGCTAGTTCCAGGATAGGCTCCAAAGCCACAGAGAAATCCTGTCTCGAAAAACCAAAATATAAAAAAAGAAAGATCAAAACCACTGATAACAATTTATGCTGGAGAAGATGTGGAGTAAGGGAACACTCCTCCACTGCTGGTGGGAGTGCAAACTTGTACAGTCACTTTGAAAATCAAAATGGCAGTCTCACAGAACATTAGTAATCAGTCTCCCTCAAGACTCAGCAATTCCACTTCCGGGCATATACCTAAAAGCGGTACAATTAAACCACAAGAACGTTTGCCCAGTTACATTCATAGCAGCTTTATTCATAATAATCAGAGTCTAGAAAATATCTATATGCCCATAAAGTGAAGAATGAATAAAGAAAATGTGGTACATTTACATAATGGAGTACTATTTAGTGGTAAAAAAAAATGACATGTAAATTTGCAAGTAAATGGACAGAACTAGAAACCATCCTGAGTGAAGTAAAGCAGAGTCAGAAAGACAAATATACTATGTACTCACTCACAAGTGTGTATCAGACACAAAGCAAAGGATAACCAGCCTACAGTCCACAACCCCAGAGAAGCTAGAACTGTCTTCCAGAAACAGATGAAGCAGATATAGAGATCTACAACTCAGCCAAACTCCAGACAAAAAGGGTGATGAGCGATAATATGAACAGAGGGATCAACACCATGATAGGGAAACCTACAGAATCAGCTGACCCAGACTTGTGGAAGATCACTGACTCCTGACTGACAACTGGGGAACCCTCAAAGGATTGAACTAGGCCTTTGACAATGCTCAAAGTGGCTTGAGCAGTATATGGGGGCCATTGTCAGTGAGACCAGAATCTAACTCTAATGCATGAACTGACTTTGTAGAGCCCATTTTCTTTGTAGAGATACCTGCTCAGTCTAGGCATGGGGTGAGGTGGGGTAGAGGACCTTGGCCTTGCCTCAGTGAGGGAACAGGGGAGTCATAGATGAATTCCCAGGGGAAGCTTTAACCTCTCTGAGGAGCAGATGGGAGGTATGGTGGGGGGAAGGGGAGAGGGAGGAGAGAAAGGAGGGGAACTGGGATTGGTATGTAAAAAAAATTAATTAAAAAAGAAAGAATTATTTCAGGTTGAGCAGCAGTGGTGCACACCTTTATTCTCAGCACTCAGATTAAGGTGAGTTCAAAGACAACCTGTGAATTCAAGGCCAGCCTGGTCTACAGAGCAAGTTCCAGAACAGCCTCCAAAGTTACACAGAGAATTCTTATCTCAAAAAATCAAAACCAAAAAAAAATTTTATAATCTTCCCTTGCCCATTTAAAAAAATATTTTTAAGAGTTTAATAGCTGCTCTATAAGTTAACCATATCATGTGTATTTTTTCCTGTGTGTGTATGTTTGACTACAGACCCATGTACATAGGTGCCTGTGCATATACATGTGGGTCCCAGAGATTGACACTGGTGTCATTGGTATTTTGAAACAAGGTTTCTCACTAGGATCTGGAACTCCCTGATTAAGCTAGGTTGGCTATCCAAACAATTCCAGGGATAACCGTACTGGGACTAAAACTGTGTCCTGCTTCATGTGTGTGTTGATGATTGAACTCAAGACCATGCTTGCTAAGCAAGCACTTTATCATCACTCTAGGCCCTATCAAGGACGGTTTCTTATTTCTCTTGTAACCTGTATATGGTCACATCCACCTGGCTATAAAAAGAAAAAGAGAAAAATCATTGTCTAGTTTACAATTTACTCATTTCTGAAATAAGTATTCTTTTTTTTTTTTTTTTTTTTTTGGTTTTTCGAGACAGGGTTTCTCTGTGGCTTTGGAGCCTGCGCTGGAACTAGCTCTTGTAGACCAGGCTGGTCTCGAACTCACAAAGNTTCGAGACAGGGTTTCTCTGTGGCTTTGGAGCCTGCGCTGGAACTAGCTCTTGTAGACCAGGCTGGTCTCGAACTCACAAAGATCCGCCTGCCTCTGCCTCCCGAGTGCTGGGATTAAAGGCATGGGCCACCACCGCCCGGCTGAAATAAGTATTCTTTTTCTAGCCAAATAATATGTAATCTCAGCATTCAGGAAATTGAAGGAAGATCACATTCAAAGTTAGACAATACTACATACCCTGTCTTAAAGAAAAAGAAACGGCAGTCTTGCCTGCCAACTCCAGGAGGCACTCCCTGTAGTACCACATGGAGTCTACCCCTCAGCTTCTCAGCAGATCCCCTGATGTGGCACCTCCTTCCTCTGGGCCCCATTTCCCAGGTTAACACAGATCCTGGTATCACACCCAACTTTCCTCTTGGCCACCCACTTCTAGCTTGTCCCCGCGCCCATTTCAGCTTCCCTGGAAACACCTTCTCTCCTGACTTCAGTGGCTTCATGTGGCAGGAGTACAAAAGCATTCCTTCTGGGCACCCATAGCCACCACACTCTCCTAAGAGCCAGAAAAGGAAATTGAACAGAACACTCACCCAGCAAAGACAAGACTGGATATCAGCACCCAGAATTAACAATCATCTCCAAATCAGATGCCCATAGAAAAACAAATACCAGTCAGGACAGTGTCTTCACCAAAGCCCAGCAACCCTACTGCAGTGGCCTATGAAAAATGCAATATAGGTGAATTACAGACAATGACTTCAAAATAGTTATTATGAATATACTCAAGGTCATTAAAGAAAATATTAATAAATCCGTTAGTGAAATCTAAGAAAATGCAAACAGTGGAATGAAATGAAGGCAACAACTGAAAACATGACACCAGAAATAGGATCAATAAAGAAAGCCTAAACCAAGGGAAAACTGGAAATGAAAAACTTAGTAACTTGAACAAGAACTATCAGAGACAAGCTTCATCAACAGAATAGAACATGTGTAAGATAGAATCTAAAACACAGAAGGTAATATAGAGGAAATGAATACCTCAGTCAAAGAAAATGTTAAATATAAACAATTCCAGCCTCCTACCCCCAAAAAGAAATCTAGAATACCACAAAAAGACCAAATCCACAAGTAATAGAGGAAGAAAAAAATCCAGGTCAAAGGTGGAGAAAAATATTTTTTTATTTCTTATTTTAATTGTTTGGATAGAAATGTGTTATACATTTTTTCTACTCCCCTTCAACCCTCCCCTCTCCCCTTCTATCCTGCACCCTGCCCCTCATGCTCCCAGTTTTCCCCTTCCTAGGCCGATCCAAGTATGTCTCTCTTAGGGTCCTCTTTGCTCCCTACGTTCTCTAGGGTTGTGCTCTGTATGCTGGTCTTCTGCTTTATATCTGATATCTACTTATAAGTGAATATATATTATATTTGTATTTCTGGCTGTGGGTTACCTCACCCAGGATGGCTTTTTTTCTAGTTCCATCCATTTGTCTGCAAATTTCAGAATGTCTTTTTGTTTTTAACTGCTGAGTAGAACCTATATTGTTAAAACATCTTAAATGCCATATTCTGTAGATCTCTGAGGTGTTTGACAATGACTTGTCTATCTAAAATATCTTTGCTTGACCTTGAAAACATACCTAACGTGACTACAAGTTCAAATATTAACTACAAGTTAATCACTACTGTAGAGGGCCGGTTTTGAACTGCATAGAAATTCTGTGCAGGGGTAACTTGAGGTACATTCTTGCTGACAGGCTTGGCAAATCAAGCTGTGAGGAGGCAAATTTTCTGGCCCATGGCTAGCCAGCAGCTTCTGCAGAGGGCAGGGGGTGCAGGCGCATGCTCAGGTGGGCAGAGATACTACAGGAAGACATGCGCTTGTGTACGGGGCGGCAGAGAATTGCTGCTTGCAGTTGAAAAACTGCATGGATGTGTAACAGAATCTTTGATGGTGGCTAGAGAAGTTAACATTTTTTTTTCAGGAATGCTAGCAGCCAGGACACATTCTTTGCCCACCAGTGCTGCTTCCCCTCTTTTCTTTCCTAAATCAATCTTCTTCACTGTGATAACACTCAAAGTCTTTTCTGCTGGCCAGCAATTTCTCATTTTAACCCTTCTCTGTCTTGATACTGCTTAAAAAAATGTTGAGTTATACCAACCTGTGTACTTTGAAAAGCATTGATTTAAAGTAATAGTTAAAGATGCATTATGTTTGGGGGAAATTATGCTTTTGTTTTCACAGAAAAAATATGAGTTTTAATAATTTAGATCCAATAGGTTACAAATACTTATAATCCTTAAAGGAAATTGGGTACAAATTATTATTGGTTAAGATAAAGAAAGCTACTGATAGTTTCAAAAGTTTCACATTAGTACAGGTTTTTATATGTCACCACAAATTTATTTTATCTTTATTGTGATACATACATATATTATATATTTTGGCTTTTGTTTGAAATGTATCTATGCAGTGTTCTGAGTGCTGGATAAATTCATGAGAGGAGACATTCACAGAGATTTACATGTTGTCTAAAGGACAAGGGGACAAACAAGAGACTAAAATGATATAAAAAAATTCATCTATGGACTATAATGAGTTTTAAGAAAAACTATAAAAGTTCTAAATATTTAATTATGTTGTGCTAATTCTGATTGATTTTTCCATTAATAAGGCTGGCGATTCTTCACTGAACAATAGTTACGTTAATTATGCAATAATGTTCTTTAAAGGTAAAAGGATGACTGAGGTCCTAAATACAAGTTAATAATTAATCATCATAGTACAAGCAATCCTCTGAGTTACAAGATTCTATATGATTTGCCTCCTATAAAATAGCAAGACTAAAGCTCTTAGCTATTCAGACTCCCATTGAGAAGTCCAAACATATTTCTTAAAAACTTCAACATCACATTTATGGTCGGTAAATTAAGACTAATGTCTAACTGCTCCTATGATGGTTAGTCACAGGTCAAAATGCTTTTATTGTGAGTTTATATTAATGCAGAGGGTTGAAAAAAATTAAAAACTGAGAACATCAATATAGGTTGTAAGGATTTAAAGGCATAAAAGCTTGGCGATTATATGGGCCTTCGAGGATATTCTAAAAATATAAAATTTATAAAATATGACTTTAGATGTATATAAAAATTTGCAAGATTTCATTCCCCTTCCTTAATTATTAAAAATACGAGTAAACAAGTTTCAAATAAGTCCATAAATTTAACTTCTTTTCCCAGTTTGTATCTGTTAAGCATCAATTGCTGATAGCAACCTGCTCCAAATGACTATGAGTCCTGACGTTGCTGAAACCTGATGTGGACCAGTCCAGCCAGTGTGACTGCTGTGCTGTCTTTTCACCTTGTCAATGAGCCAGATCCTTCTAAGTTCCTTTATTGCTTTTGACTAACATTCTAGCCTTCCAGGGCCCTGAGAACAATGTCCTAGGGTCAGTAGGAAGTAATTATAAAACTAAATACATCATCCCTGTTCCCCCCTGCCCTGGAATGTTAGATAAAAAGGAAAATTCTCTGTCAGTCATCACAGGGATTTGGTCACTAATGCCTTCAATAAATAATAATTTATATATGGGAGCCATTAAACTAATGTTACTAAAATCTCAATATTTGATTTGAGATGATGTACTACGCAGGGACAAGGAATTTTTTAAAGAGCAACATTTTGTCATTAATAACTTTGTAGCTGAACAACCCATTCCACAAGCTCCAACTGTCTTTACTCATGGTTCTAGATCTCACGCCACTTACTGGACTGGATCAGTTTTGGTCACGATTATCCCCTTATTCCTCAGTGCAACAGAATGAGTGATGGACAATCATTCAGGCATTGCAGGATTTTCCTACTGAAGTCCTTAATATGGTGGCTGATTCCAAATACGTAGTTGGGTTGTAAAGACCATCTGCACTGCTCCTATTCATGCTAATAATCCTATACTGCAAGGGTTATTTTTAACATTACAAAAGTTACTGCAAAAATAAAATCATGTAGTGTTTATTGTGCATATACGATCAAATATCAAATTACCTGGATATCTATCAAAGGGGAAATGATGTAGCTGATGCTCTTGTAAACTCTGCTGAGGACGAGCGTCAACATTTGCACACCAATGCTCCTCCGTACAGACAAGCTAAGTGTGTTACTCCTAACTGTCCTATCTGTCGTCCCCGACATTTAACACAAAATATCCCTGATACAAATCCTCGGGGGTTGGATTTCAACAATATTTGGCAGATGGATGTAACTCATATACCAGAATTTGGCCGGTTATCTTATGTTCAGATGATCATAGATAAATTCTCTTCCATGATATGGACTATGCCATTATCTGGGGAGACAACTAATCATGTCATTACCCATTTGTTAGAAGCTTTTGCAGTATTGTGGATGCCAACCATAATAAAGACAGACAATGGGCCTGCATACTCCTCTACAAAATTTCAGTGATTTTGTGATCAATATGATATTAAACATGTGATTGGCATAGAATATAACCCCCAAGGTCAAGCCATTGTAAAAAGAGCCCACTCTACCTTATAGCAACAAATTAAAAAACTAAAAAGGAGAAAAATGCAGGACTTTGATATAAAAGACATTTGGGCTTTACAGAATAATCCTAGAGCTATTGTGCATCAGACTTTATTTTAAACTTTTTGAATTTACCACAGGGAGACATTCTAACTAGAGCTGAGAGCATTTTGTGTCTGAAAAGTCTTAGGCTTTGCCGCCAGCTTCTTTTAAAGAAATTTGGGCGAAAACTGCTGTTGATGCTGAATAGGTTCCGGCGCAGTTGTTGGTAGATGGAAGGGCATGTGGTCTGGTGTCTTTTCAGGATGGCCACCAGCAATGGATTCCAGGCTGTTGGATCAAGGAAGGCCCGAAGGACCTATTAAAATGGCTGTGCAGAGAAGAATGGAATCGAAGGGGAACGAGGATGATCTTGAGGTGCCGGTGGCAGCAATGGTCCATATCTATCATTGGCCAGAAAACGTCCTTGTCGTTAAAGCTCCTGTGCCTACCTGGGGGCAAATTAAGTCTCTCACTGCTAATGGTCAAGCTGTTCTGCAGGTTACAGCCGAGAATCTTCTCCTGACCATGTGTGCTTTACTGTCGGTAACTTCTGCAGAAGCCAATGGTTCCTGCCACGAAGAACAACGAGACAGTTAACGGTCCTCGGCTTATGGCCTGGGAAGATGGAGGGATAAGTGGACCTCGGATGGCTACGCTACAATTTCCCGATGCTGTTCAGATACATATTTGGAAGCTGGCTGCTGCCTTAAAGACTGTGCACTTCTATAATGGATCATTTTCCAGAACTGCTTCCAGTGCTTCTGTGTATAATTTCACTCTGTATAAAAGCTGGACTGTTACAGCTTGTGTTCCTTTGCCTTATTTACTGTTATTTGGGAATTTTGTTTTTTTTAAAAAAATATTTCTTGTGTTAACTGTACCTTATACACTTGCCTAAATAATTCTATTCCTTTAATGGTCAGTCCATCATGATTGTGAAACAGCGACCCTACATTTGGTTACCTGTGAAATTAAATAGATGTTGGTCATCTAATTCTTTAATTCAGTCAACAGTAGAGTTTTTATTTTTTTTAAGAAATTGCTTCTTTGTAGTAAAAGATTTGTTGGAACGGTTGTTGCTGTATTATTGAGTCTAATTTCAGTTGTGACTCTAGCCACGGCATCTGGAATAGCCTTACGCAATTCGTTGCAGACTAAACATTATGTTGAAGTTTGGCATAAAGATTCTCATGAACTTTGGTCCCAGCAAGCTGGAATTGATGCCAAATTACAGAATGAAGTTGATGCCTTAAAGCAGATGGTATCCTGGAGAACAGGTGATGATGTTAAAGAGATCGAGGAAGGGTGGATATTGGAGAACGGAATAAGATATCTACATTAGCAGGAGTCATTCTAAGATTTGCAAGAGACTTGTCTCTAGAGGGGATCCCAGGTATTCACAGGGATCTCCCAGCTAGGTACCTGGGCATCAGAGGAGTGGGTGCCTGAACTGAACTTGCCCCATAGTTACTTTGTTGAATATCTTAATCGTCACTATAGAAATTTCGCATGATGGATGGAGATAGAGCCAGAGACCCACATTCACATCAGAACAAGGGACTGAACTACCAAGGTCCAGTGGAAGAGCAGAAGGAGGGAGAAGATGAGCAAGGAAGTCAGGACCGTGAGGGACTGGCCCACCAACTGAGACAGTGTGCTCGATCTATTGGGAGCTCATCGAATCCAGCTGGACCAAGACTGAATGAGCATATGACCTAACTGGACCCTATGAATGTGACTGCCAGTGGGGACTGACTGAGAAACCAATGATAATGGCACCGGGACCTAGCTCTTCTGCATGTATTGGCTTTTTGGGAACTTATTCTATATGGATGCACATCTTCCTAGACCGAGATGGAGCGGGGAGGGCCTTGGGCTTCCCATAGGGCAGGGTATCCTGCCCCATCTTAAGGAAGCAGGGGGAGGGTGGTGGGGTAGTGGGGGAGCGGGAGGGCCGGGAACAATGGGAGTAAATGTAAATTTTTCTTTTAACAATAATAAAAAAAAGTAAAAAAAAATTTTAAAAAAATGAACAGATTACATTGTAATTGGAATTCCACTACTTTTGTGTTACTGATTTGGCTTTTAATGAATTTGTATTAGCCTGGGAAAAATGCAAAATTATTTTTTGGGCAACGAATCTGTAAGACAAAAAATTGAAAAATTACATTTTAATATTGAATCTACATTTGCACAGATGTTTCCAGAGCTGACAGATGCTGACATTGCTCAACAGATTGCTGAGAAACTAGAGGGGTTATATCGTAAGGCTTGGGTACAAAATTTGTCCCACACTGCTGGCGGTATGGGGATAGTACTATTGTTACAGGTTTGCTTATGCTACTGTTTTATTTACTGCTCATTAAGCCTCATCAGTCAAGCATGTAAGAATTGCTGTTAAATATGTGGATTAACAAACTAACTCATTATAGAAGGAAAAAGTGGGAAGATGTGGAGGATCAGTTTTGAACTCTGTGCAGGGGTGACTTGAGCACATCATTCTTGCTGATAGACCTGGCAAACCAAGTTGGGAGGAGGCAAACCTCATCCATCAGTAGAGTGCCTTGCCAATGGTCAGTCCTTGAGAACACAGATGTGCACTGTAGTTCAAAGGCTCTGATTAGGTTGTGGTTTGTCTTCTGATGAGGTGTTTTTACATATTATATCACAGCAAGAGTTTTTCCCTTAACACCAGGCTTTTTGTTTAGATTAACTAGAGCACAAAGCTCTTGAAATTATTTGCAACCAAGTTACTAGTTTATGAAACTATTTTCATAGATTGTGGAAACCTAGTTTGAATCGTGATTTGAGTATTATAAAAAGAGCACTGGCTTTGCAATAAAGTATGCAGTTCTATCTCCTACTCTGCATCCCCTGTGTTCTGATTTCTGCGGCATTACCGAGGGTCATCCATAACCGAGGAAGTTGGGGAAAGGTCCCCAACACACTTCTAGCCTGCAATACCTTATTATCCTAGACAGTAGGTAATAATTATATTCAAGGACTACAAATTTGCATTATATTGTTAAATGAATTGTATAAGTACAATACCTTGAACAAGAGTAGATATGCATGTACAATAATCTACCCATTTATCCTATCATATCTGTATCCCCCTTCTTTTCTTTTCAAAACAAGAACTCTGATTCTAATCTCCTTTGTTCAACTTTCCTCATGATCATTACAAATAATAACCCCTTCAAACAATGACAAATATACATAACCCACTGAATGACCAAAACCCACCCAGCCCTAATAAAATACTCTTTAAATTTTTGCTTTTATTTGTCCCTTTTCAGGTGGTTCTTCTGACATGAGACAGAATGTAGTGATATTTCATTTGTATTTTAATAAATAAAGCTTGCCTAAAGTTCAGAGAGTAAAACAGCCATACTGATCAGCCTTGCAGACCAGACAGTAGTGACACACACCTTTAATCCCAGTAGCCACACTAGTTTGCCATAGAAACTGGGCAGTAATGACGCACCCTTTTAATCTCAGCACTAGAGAGGAATATAAGACAGGAGGAGATAGATCTTACAAAGTCTCATTTTTTATATTCTTTTATTTTTTCATTCAAAAATTTACACTTTCTCCCCTTCTCTCAGTCCCCTCCCGCTCCCCCACTACCCTTCCTTCCTCCCCTGCTTCCTAAAGAGAGGGCACAGCACCCTGCTTTGTGGAAAACCCAAGGCCCTCCCCCCTCCATCCTGGCCCAAGAAGGTGTGCATCCAAGTAAACTAGGTTCCCAAAAAGCCTATACATGCAGAAGAGATAGGTCCCAGTGCCATTATCGATGGCTACTCAGTCTGCCCCCATTGGCAGCCACATTCAGAGAGTCTGGTTTGATCATATGCTCCTTCAGTCTCAGTCCAGCAGGATTTGGTGAGCTCCCATTAGATCACGCACACTGTTTTCAGTAGGTGGACAGTCCC